>SZWC01004678.1:0-11288 GCA_023375785.1 Penium margaritaceum | reverse complement strand
TCTCCCTCTGACCATTTGTGACTCGTGTTATGAGTTGTCAATGTTAACCACACATAGTGGACTTCTTCGGTCATAGTCAGTGACATATGCATCCTTTGGTTGGTCACTGTGCACGCTAGCCACACCGTGCCACTACTTGTTGAAAATCTGTCTACTTGCTAGTTGATAACTAGTGTTCCCAACCCATGGTCTCCCCCAATGACCTTTTGTGACTCGTGTTGTGGGTTTTGAACGTTGACCACACAGTGTGAAATCCGTTTGGTCATGGTTTGTGAAACATGCCTACTTTGGTTTGTCACTGTACATGGTTACCACGCCGTGTCATTACGTATCGAAGGTCTTTGTGCTTTCTTGTTGACAGCTAGTGTTCCCAAAACATTGTTAGCCTTCTCTGACTACTTGTGACCCGTGTTGTGAGCTGTAAATGTTGACCACATGAAGTGAAATTCTTTGTTCATGGTCAGTGACATATGCATACTTTGGTCGGTCACTATGCATTGTACCCACACTGTGCCACTATATATTGAAAGTATTTGTACTTGCTAGTCGACAACTAGTATTCACAAATCATTATCTTTCACCCTGACCATTTGTGACTCGTGTTATGAGTTGTCAAGGTTTACCACACTTAGTGCCATTATTTGGTCATGGTCATTCACATATGCCTACTTTGGTTGGTCATCGTGCATGGTATCCACACTGTGCCACAACATTTTGAAGCTCCTTGTGTTTCCTATTTGATACTTGGTATTCCCAAACCATTGTTTCCCCCTCTGAACATTTGTGACTCGTATTATGAGTTGTCGACGTTGATCACACACACTGGATTTCTTTGGTCAAAGGCAGTACATATGCCTACTTTGGTCGGTCATTGTTCATGGTAGCCACACCGTGCTACCACTGACTGAAGGTCTCTGTACTTGCTAGTTGAGAACTGATATTCCCATCGCATTGTTTTCTCCCCTTACCGTTTGTGACTCGTGTNTGTTACACGTATGAGGATTCAAACCCGGAACCTACAACTCCAAAATCTAACTCTATAAGCACTAAGCAAGCGCACATGGTGTTCATATGATGTCCAAATGACATTGTAAGGGTTCCTTTGGTTAAAGGGCATAAAATAAGGGGGTGTAAGATTAGAGGGTAGTTTTGAAAAGTATGAATGATAACATAGTTAGTTTAATCATAAAATTATTCATGCAGACAGAATTTCAAATTTTGCAACTTTGAGCTTGAATAACCTCTCAACAATTGCTTCGATTGACCAGCCGTAAAAATGAAACTTGACTACACACAGTGAAACCCTGTTTATGATATTCAGTGACACAAGCATACTTTGGTTGGTCATTGTGCATGGTAGCCACATCGTGGCACCACTTATCAAAGGTCTTTGTACTTGCTAGTCGATACCGAGCATTCCCAAACCATTGTTTCTCCCTCTGCCCATTATTTGACTTGTACTATGAGTTGTGAACGTTGAACACACACACTAAACTTCTTTGTTCATGAGCAGTGATGTATGCCTACGTGGGTAGGTCATTGTGCACGGTAGCCACACCGTGCCAACACATACGAAAAATATTTGTACTTGCTAGAAGATGCATAGTGTTTTGAAACCATGTTTTCCCCCTCCGACCATTTGTGACTCATGTTATGGGTTGTGAACGTTGACCACCCTTGTTGAAATTNTTTCTTTGGTCAAAGGCAGTACATATGCCTACTTTGGTCGGTCATTGTTCATGGTAGCCACACCGTGCTACCACTGACTGAAGGTCTCTGTACTTGCTAGTTGAGAACTGATATTCCCATCGCATTGTTTTCTCCCCTTACCGTTTGTGACTCGTGTTATGGTTGGTCAAAGTTGACCACACATGTTGAAATTCTTTGGTCATAGTCAGTGACATATGCCTAGTTTGGTTTTTTGGTGTGCATATTAGCCAAACAGTGCCACTACATATTGAATTTCTTTGTCCTTTCTAGTTAATACATAGGGNACCATTTGTGACTCATGTTATGGGTTGTGAACGTTGACCACCCTTGTTGAAATTCTTTGGTCATGGTTAGTGACATATGCCTAGTGTACGTGGTTACCACGCCGTGTCACTACGTATCGAAGGTCTTTGTGCTTTCTAGCTGATAGCTACTGTTCCCAGACCATTGTTACCCCCTCTGACTATCAGTGACTCGTGTTGTGAGTTGTCAACGCTAACCACATGAAGTGATATTCTTTGTTCATGGTCAGTGACATATGCATACTTTGGTTGGTCACTGTGCATTGTAGCCACACTTTGCCACTACATATTGAAGGTATTTGTACTTGCTAATCAATAACTAGTATTCACAAACCATTATCTTCCACCCTGACCATTTGTGACTCGTGTTACGAGTTGTCAAGGTTTACCACACTTAGTGCCATTATTTGGTCATGTTCAGTGACATATGCCTACTTTGGTTGGTCATCGTGCATGGTATCCACACCGTGCCACCACGTATTGAAGCTTCTTGTGCTAGATTTTTCATACTTGGTGTTCCCAAACCATTGTTTCCCCCTCTGACCATTTGCGACTCGTATTATGAGTTGTCAATGTTGACCACACACAGCAGATGTCTTTGGTCAAAGGCAGTACATATTGCAACCTTCATCATTCATTGTGAATGGTAGCCACACTGTGCTACTATTAACTGAAGGTCGTTGAACTTGATAGTTGATAACTGATATTCCCATAGCATTGTTTTCTCACCTTACCGTTTTTGACTCGTGTTATGGTTGGTCAACGTTGACCACCCATATTTAAGTTATATCGTCATGGTCAGTGACATATGCCTAGTTTGGTTGTTTGGTGTGCATGTTAGCCACACCATGCCACTAAGTATTGAAGTTCTATGTCCGTTCTAGTCGATACATAGGGTTCCCAAACCATTGTCTCTCCCTCTGACCATTTGTGACTCATGTTATGGGTTGTGAACGTTGACCACACACAGCAGATGTCTTTGGTCAAAGGCAGTACATATGCCTAATTTGGTTGGTCATTGTGCATGGTTGCCACGCCGTGCTACTACTGACTGAAGATCGTTGTACTTTCTCGTTGAGAACTGATATTCACAGACCATTGTTTCCCCCTCTGACCATTTGTGACTCATGTTATGGGTTGTGAACGTTGACCACACACAGCAGATGTCTTTGGTCAAAGGCAGTACATATGCCTAATTTGGTTGGTCATTGTGCATGGTTGCCACGCCGTGCTACTACTGACTGAAGATCGTTGTACTTTCTCGTTGAGAACTGATATTCACAGACCATTGTTTCCCCCTCTGACCATTTGTGACTCATGTTATGGGTTGTGAACGTTGACCACACACAGCAGATGTCTTTGGTCAAAGGCAGTACATATGCCTAATTTGGTTGGTCATTGTGCATGGTTGCCACGCCGTGCTACTACTGACTGAAGATCGTTGTACTTTCTCGTTGAGAACTGATATTCACAGACCATTGTTTCCCCCTCTGACCATTTGTGACTCATGTTATGGGTTGTGAACGTTGACCACACACAGCAGATGTCTTTGGTCAAAGGCAGTACATATGCCTAATTTGGTTGGTCATTGTGCATGGTTGCCACGCCGTGCTACTACTGACTGAAGATCGTTGTACTTTCTCGTTGAGAACTGATATTCACAGACCATTGTTTCCCCCTCTGACCATTTGTGACTCATGTTATGGGTTGTGAACGTTGACCACACACAGCAGATGTCTTTGGTCAAAGGCAGTACATATGCCTAATTTGGTTGGTCATTGTGCATGGTTGCCACGCCGTGCTACTACTGACTGAAGATCGTTGTACTTTCTCGTTGAGAACTGATATTCACAGACCATTGTTTCCCCCTCTGACCATTTGTGACTCATGTTATGGGTTGTGAACGTTGACCACACACAGCAGATGTCTTTGGTCAAAGGCAGTACATATGCCTAATTTGGTTGGTCATTGTGCATGGTTGCCACGCCGTGCTACTACTGACTGAAGATCGTTGTACTTTCTCGTTGAGAACTGATATTCACAGACCATTGTTTCCCCCTCTGACCATTTGTGACTCATGTTATGGGTTGTGAACGTTGACCACACACAGCAGATGTCTTTGGTCAAAGGCAGTACATATGCCTAATTTGGTTGGTCATTGTGCATGGTTGCCACGCCGTGCTACTACTGACTGAAGATCGTTGTACTTTCTCGTTGAGAACTGATATTCACAGACCATTGTTTCCCCCTCTGACCATTTGTGACTCATGTTATGGGTTGTGAACGTTGACCACACACAGCAGATGTCTTTGGTCAAAGGCAGTACATATGCCTAATTTGGTTGGTCATTGTGCATGGTTGCCACGCCGTGCTACTACTGACTGAAGATCGTTGTACTTTCTCGTTGAGAACTGATATTCACAGACCATTGTTTCCCCCTCTGACCCTTTGTAACTCGTGTTATGGTTGGTCAAAGTTGACCACACATGTTGAAATTCTTTGGTCATAGTCAGTGACATATGCCTAGTTTGGTTTTTTGGTGTGCATATTAGCCAAACAGTGCCACTACATATTGAATTTCTTTGTCCTTTCTAGTTAATACATAGGGGTCACAAACAATCATCTATCCCTCTGACCATTTGTGACTCATGTTATGAGTTGTCAATGTTGACGACACATAGTGGACTTCTTCGGCTATAGTCAGTGACATTTGCATCCTTTGGTTGGTCACTGTGCACGCTAGCCACACTGTGCCACTACTTGTTGAAAATATTTCTACTTGCTAGTTGATAACAAGTATTCCCAACCCATGGTCCCCCCCACAGACCATTTGTGACTCGTGTTATGAGTCTTCAACGTTGACCACACACTGTGAAATCCGTTTGGTCATGGTTTGTGACACATGCCTACTTTGGTTTGGCACTGTACATGGTTACCACGCTGTGTCACTACGTATCAAAGGTCTTTGTCCTTTCTAGTTGATAGCTAGTGTTCCCAAACCATTGTCACCCCCTCTGACTATCACTGACTCGTGTTGTGAGTTGTCAACATTGACCACATGAAGTGAAATTCGTTGGTCATGGTCAGTGACATATGCATACTTTGGTTGATCACTATGCATGGTAGCCATGCTATGCCACTACATATTGAAGGTATTTGAACTTGCTCTTCAATAACTAGTATTCACAAACCATTATCTTCCACCCTGACCATATGTGACTCGTGTTATGAGTTGTCAAATTTTACCACACTTAGTGACATGATTTGGTCAATGTGAGTGACATATGCCTACTTTTGTTGGTAATCGTGCATGGTATCCAGACCGTGCCACAACTTATTGAAGGTCCTTGTGCTTGCTAGCTGATACCTGGTGTTCCCAAACCATTGTCTTACCCTCTGACCATTTTTGACTCCTGTTATGAGTTGTTGATGCTAACCACACACAGCGGATTTTTTTGGTCAAAGGTAGTACATATGCCTACTTTGGTCGGTCGGTGTGCATGGTAGCCACACCGTGCTTATACAGATTGAAGGTCGCTGTACTTGCTAGTTGAGAACTGATATTCACAGACCATTGTTTCCCCCTCTGACCCTTTGTGACTCGTGTTATGGTTGGTGAATGTTGACCACCCATATTGAAATTCGTTCATCATGGCTGGTGACATATGCCTAGTTTTGTTGTTTTGTGTGCATAGTAGCCACACTGTTCCACAACGTATTGAAGTTCTTTGTCCTTTCGCGTCAATACATACGGTTCCCACATCATTGTCTCTCCCTCTGACCATTTGTGAATCGTGTTATGAGTTGTCAATGTTGACCATACATAGTGGTCTTTTTTGGTCATAGTCAGTGACGTGTGCATCCTTTGGTTGGTCACTGTGCACGCTAGCCACAGCGTGCCACTATTTGTTGAAAATCTTTCTACTTGCTAGTTGATAACTAGTGTTCCCAACCCATGGTTTCCCCCACTGACCATTTGTGACGCGTGTTATGAGTTTTCAACGTTGACCACACACTGTGAAATCCGTTTGGTCATGGTTTGTGACACATGCCTACTTTGGTTTGACACTGTACATGGTTGCCATGCCGTGTTATTACGTATCGAAGGTCTTTGTGCTTTCTTGTTGACAGCCAGTGTTCCCAAACCATTGTATGCCCCCTCTGACTATCTATGACCCGTGCTCTGAGTTGTAAATGTTGAGCACATGAAGTGAAATTCTTTGTTCATGGTCAGTGACAAATGCATACTTTGGTTGGTCACTGTGCATTGTAGCCAAACTGTGCCACTACATACTGAAGGTATCTGTACTTGCTAGTTGATAACTAGTATTCACAAACCAGTTTCTTCCACCCAGACCATTTGTGACTTGTGTTATGAGTTTTCAAGGTTTACCGCACTTAGTGCCATTATTTGGTCATGTTCAGTGACATATGCTCAACTGGTTGGTCATCGTGCATGGTATCCACACCGTGCCACAACGTATTGAAGCTCTTGTACTTGCTTTTTGATACTTGGTATTCCCAAACCATTGTTTCCCCCTCTGACCATTTGAGACTCGTATTATGAGTTGTCAATGTTGACCACACACAGCAGATTTCTTTGGTCAAAGGCAGTACATATGCCTAATTGGCATGTTCATTGTGCATGGTAGCCACACCGTGCAACTACTGACTGAACGTTGTTGTACTTGCTAGTTGAGAACTGATATTCCTATAGCATTGTTTCCTCCCCTAACCATTTTTTACTTGTGTTATGGTTGGTTAAGGTTAACCACCCATATTGAAATTCTCTCGTCATGGTCAGTTATATATGCCTAGTTTGGTTGTTTGGTGTGCATATTAGCCACACCGTGCCACTACGTATTGAAGTTCCTTGTCCTTTCTAGTCGATACATAGGGTTTCGAAACCATTGTATCTCCCTCTGACCATTTGTGACTCGTGTTATGAGTTGTCAATGTTGACCACACATAATGGACTTCTTCGGTCATAGTCAGTGACATATGCATCCTTTGGTTGGTCACTGTGCACGCTAGCCACACCGTGCCACTATTTGTTGAAAATCCTTCTACTTTCTAGTTGATAACTAGTGTACTCAATCCATGGTTTCCCCCACTGACCAGTTGTGACTCGTGTTATGAGTTTTCAACGTTGACCACACATAGCGGGTTTCTTTTCTCAAAGGCAGTACATATGCCTACTTTGGTTGGTCATTGTGCATGGTTGCCACGCCGTGCTACTATTGACTGAAGGTCATTGTACTTTTTCGTGGAAAATTGATATTCCCATAGCATTGTTTCCTCCCCTGACCGTTTTTGTCTCGTGTTATGGTTGGTCAACGTTGACCATTAATATTGAAATTACCTGGTCATGGTCAGTGACGTATGCCTAGTTTGGTTGTTTGGTGTGCATGTTGGCCACAACGCGCCACTACGTATTGAAGTTCTTTGTCCTTTCTAGCGGATACATAGGGTTTCCTAACGATTGACCCTCCCTCTGACCATTCGTGACTCGTGTTATGAGTTGTCAATGTTGACCACACATAGTGGACTTCTTTGTTTATAGTCAGTGACATATGCATCCTTTGGTTGGTCACTGTGCACGCTAGCCATACCAAGCGACTACTTGTTGAAAATACCTTGACTTGCTAGTTGATAACTAGTGTTTCCAACCCATGGTTTCCCCCACTGACCATTTGTGACTCGTGTTATGAGTTTTCAACGTTGACCATACACTGTGAAATCCGTTTGGTCATGGTTTGTGACACATGCCTACTTTGGTTTGTCACTGTACATGGTTACCATTCTGTGTCATTACATATCGAAGGTCTTTGTGATTTTTTGTTGACAGATAGTGTTCCCAAACCATTATTAGCCCCCTCTGACAATCGGTGACCCGTGTTGTGAGTTGTAAATGTTGTCCACATGAAGTGAAATTCTTTGTTCATGGTCAGTGACATGCATAATTTGGTTGGTCACTGTGCATCGTAGCCACACTGTGCCACTACATATTGAAGGTATTTGTACTTGCTAGACATTAACTAGTATTCACAAACCATTATCTTCCACCCTGATCATTTGTCACTCGTGTTATGAGTTGTCAAGGTTTACCACACTTAGTGCCATTTTTTTCTCATGGTCTTTGACATATGCCTACTTTGGTTGGTCATCGTGCATGGTATCCACAGTGTGCCACAACGTATTGAAGCTCCTTGTGCTTTCNCCACATGAAGTGAAATTCTTTGTTCATGGTCAGTGACATGCATAATTTGGTTGGTCACTGTGCATCGTAGCCACACTGTGCCACTACATATTGAAGGTATTTGTACTTGCTAGACATTAACTAGTATTCACAAACCATTATCTTCCACCCTGATCATTTGTCACTCGTGTTATGAGTTGTCAAGGTTTACCACACTTAGTGCCATTTTTTTCTCATGGTCTTTGACATATGCCTACTTTGGTTGGTCATCGTGCATGGTATCCACAGTGTGCCACAACGTATTGAAGCTCCTTGTGCTTTCCATTTGATACTCGGTGTTCCCAAACCATTGTTTCCCGCTCTGACCATTTGTGACTCTTATTATGAGTTGTCAACGTTGACCACACACAGCGGATTTCTTTGGTCAAAGGCAGTACATATGCCTACTTTGGTCCGTCATTGTGCACGGTAGCCACACCGTACTCCTACTGACTGAAGGTTGTTGTACTTGGTAGTTGAAAACTGATATTCCCATAGCATTGTTTCCTCCCTTGACCGTTTGTGACTCGTGTTATGGCTGGTCAACGTTAACCACCCATATTGAAGTTATCTGGTCATGGTCAGTGACATATGCCTAGTTTGGTTGTTTTGTTTGCATAGTAGCCACACCGTGCTACTACGTATTGAAATTCTTTGTCCATTCTAGTTGATACATAGGGTTCAAAAACCATTGTCTCTCCCTGTGACCATTTGTGACTCGTGTTATGAGTTGTCAACGTTGACCACACATAGTGGACGTCTTCGGTCGTAGTCAGTGACATATGCATCCTTTGGTTGGTCACTGTGCACGCAAGCCACACCGTGCCACTACTTGTTGAAAATCTTTCTACTTGCTGGTTGATAACCAGTTTTCCCAACCCATGGTCTCCCCCACTGACCATTTGTTACTCGTGTTATGAGTTTTCAACGTTGACGACGCACTGTGAAATCCCTTTGGTCATGGATTGTGACACATGCCTACTTTGGTTTATGAGTGTACATGGTTACCTCGCCGTGTCATGACATATCGAAGGTCTTTGTGCTTTCTTGTTGACAGCTAGTGTTCCCAAACCATTGTTACCCCCTCTGACTATCACTGACTCGTGTTGTGAGTTGTAAATGTTGACCACATGAAGTGAAATTCTTTGTTCATGGTCAGTGACATATGCATACTTTGGTTGGTCACTGTTCATTGTAGCCACACGGTGCCACTACATATTGAAGGTATTTGTACTTGCCAGTCAATAAGTAGTATTCACAGATCACTATCTTCCACCCTGACCATTTGTCACTCCTGTTATGAGTTGTCAAGGTTTACCACACTTAGTGCCATACGTTGGTCATGGTCAGTGACATATGCCTACTTTAGTTGGTCATCGTGCATGGTATCCATACTGTGCCACAAAGTATTGAAGCTCCTTGTGCTTGCTATTTCATACTCGGTGTTTTCAAACCATTGTTCCCCCCTCTGACCATTGGTGACTCCTATTATGAGTTGTCTATGTAGATCACACACAGCGGATTTCTTTGGTCAAAGGCAGTACATATGCCTACTTTGGTCGGTCATTCTGCATGGTAGTCACACCGTGCCACTGCTGACTGAAGGCCGTTGTACTTGCTAGTTGAGAACTGATATTCCCATAGCATTGTTTCCTCCACTGACCGTTTGTGACTCGTGTTATGGTTGGTCGACGTTGACCACCCATATTGAGATTATCTGGTCATGGTCAGTGACATATAACTAGTTTGGTTGTTTGGTGTGCATATTAACCACACTGTGCCACTACGGATTGAAGTTCTTTGTCCTTTCTAGTTGATACCTAGGGTTCTCAACCCATTGTTTCTCCCTGTGACCATTTGTGACTCGTGTTATGAGTTGTCGATGTTGACCACACATAGTGGACTTCTTCGGTCATAGTCAGTGACATATGCATCCTTTCGTTTGTCACTATGCACGCTAGCCACACCATGCCACTACTTGTTGAAAATCTGTCTACTTGCTAGTTGATAACTAGTGTTCCCAACCCATGGTCTCCCCCACTGACCATTTGTGACTCGTGGTATGAGTTTTCAACGTTGACCACACACTGTGAAACCCGTTTGGTCATGGTTTGTGACACATAACTACTTTGGTTTGTCACTGTACGTTGTGACCACGCCGTGTCATAACGTATCGAAGGTCTTTGTGCTTTCTTGTTGACAGCTAGTGTTCCCAAACCATTGTTACCCCCTCTGAATATCTGTGACATGTGTTGTGAGTTGTAAATGTTGACCACATGAAGTGAAATATGCATTCTTTGTTCATGGTCAGTGACATATGCATACTTTGGTTGGTCATTGTGCATTGTAGCCACACTGTGCCACTACATATTGAAGGTATTTGTATTTGCTAGTCAATAACTAGTATTCACAAGTCATTATCTTCCACCCTGAGCATTTGTGACTTGTGTTATGAGTTGTCAAGGTTTACCACACTTAGTGCCATTGTTTGGTCATGGTCAGTGACATATGCCTATTTGGGTTGGTCATCGTGCATGGTATCCACACCGTGCCACAACGTATTGAAGCTCCATGTGCTTGCTTTTTGATACTTGGTGTCCCAAAACCATTGTTTCCCCCTCTGACCATTTGTGACTCGTATTATGAGTTGTCAATGTTGACCACACACAGCAGATTTCTTTGGTCAAAGGCAGTACATATGCCTACTTTGGTCGTTCATTGTGCATGGTAGCCACACCCTGCTACTACTGACTGAAGGTCCTTGTACTTGCTATTTGAGAACTGATATTCCCATAGCATAGTTTCCTACCCTGACCGTTTTTTACTTGTGTTATGGTTGGTCAACGTTGACCACCCATATTGAAATTCTCTTGCATGTTCAGTGATATATGCCTAGTTTGGTTGTTTGGAGTGCATATTAGCCACACCGTGCCACTACGTATTGGAGTTCCTTGTTTTTTCTAGTCAATGAATAGGGTTCCCAAACCATTGTATTTCCCTCTGACCATTTGTGACTCGTGTTATGAGTTGTCAATGTT
>SZWC01004677.1:125211-168995 GCA_023375785.1 Penium margaritaceum | reverse complement strand
TGTGTATCAGTATGTGCGTATGCTTATGTATTTGTTTGTGTCATGCTAGTGAAGTGCCCATTCTGATTAGCGAGAAAGAGAATTTTCTTGATTTTTTCTCATGACGGTTTCACATTCTTTTCTTCGCACTGTTTGGTTGTGGTACACCGGTGGTGCGAAGTGCTAGACGGGGGAGGGGAGGTTATGCCGAAAGGAGCGTAGATGGTGAACAAGAAGAAGTTATGAGGAAAAACACGATTTAGAATTCAGGACACTTAAGCAAATGATTAGTAGCGGTAAGTGTATTTCGATGATAAGTGTCAAAATGATCGAAGATAGATATACAGGTGTCGAGTTACGAATCAAGCATAGTCGGGGTCATTTGGTCAATTGTGGAGTGTGGAGTCGCGTCAGGAGTGGTTGGATTCAAGAAGTTGTGCCGAGAAATCGGGGGGCTTTGAGGATCAATGGTGAAGATGCGAGATGCATCTTTATAAACCTAGATTCATCTCGGTGTGTCGAGAAGTCGACCGAAAGGGCATGTCACTTCTGTCATAGATTTGCAGGAGTGGTTGAAGTTGGCAGAAGGTTTAGGAAGGTTCATTGGAGGCAGGGGCAGTTGGTCGGTTTTTCCTCGACATTCGGAGTGATTATCAAGGTCTCACGACNCCCCCCCCCCCCCCCCCCCTTTTTAGCCGCGACGTCCCGACGCACGTGTAGAAGTGACCCGGTGACGGCGGTAGTAGTCTTCAATTAGGTGATCAACGTCTCGGAGGTTTTCATAGGATTCCCAACTGTTAAGTGTTCTGTCGTAGCCATGCCATTTGACAAGATACTCTGTTGTTTTGCCACGTCGTTGATGGCCGAGGATGTCCTCGATGACGTACTCTGTGGCCTCGTCCACTTGAATGGGAGGAAGGGGAGGGTCATCCCTGCCAGGGAAGTTCTCGCCAGGGTCTTGGTAGTGCGTGAGTCTGCTGCTATGGAACACCGGATGCACTTGCATAGTATCTGAGAGTTGGAGTCGCGCAACCACAGTTTGCATGCACTAGATCTCAAACGGTCCCAACCTTTGTGGTTTGAGCTTTGAATAGTCGGCTCTGTTAAGTTTAATGTTGGTTGAGCGAAGGACTTTGTCGCTGGTGACGAAAACATCGTCGTTGTGATGGCGGTCAGCTACTCCTTCCATCGCTGTTTTCATCTTTGCGAGTGTATGTCATGTTTCTTCCTAGATGGTGGTGAAGTCGCGGCACTGGACATCAACCGTGGGAATATTGCTTCGACTGTGTAGTCCGGCTGGTGTGGTGGGAAGTTTGCCATATACCACTTCAAACGGAGTTTTACCCTTTGTGGTGGAGACTGCCAGATTATATGTGATTTTGCCGGTGGGGAGTTTTTGTGCCCAATCCTTCCCATAAGGTTTGCAAAGTGTTTGGAGAATTTCTTTGAGCGTATGATTGTTCTGCTTGGTTTGACCATCAGTTTCAGGATGAAACGCCATTGATTGTCGAATTCGGCTGTCGTATCGAGTCATCAGTTCATGCCAAAAGCAGCTGGTGAATCGGCTGTCTCTGTCGCTTGCGATGGTTCTTGGTACGCCGTGTAGCTGCACGAAGTTATTTACAAACATCCGTGCTTTTCTTTCGGCAATGACGGTGGTCATTGTCTCCCCATTGTTCACGACGGTGAAGGATTCTTGTTCATTGTCTCCCCATTGCCACTAATTTTCTTTTCGAGTGAGATCGGAAAAATGCACTAACACTCGGGCGTAATTCCATATGAAATGCCGGTAGTAACTATAGAATCCAAGGAAAACTTGAACGTCTCGAACGTTGGTCGGTGTCAGCCAATCAGCGACCGTTGCCACTTTTTTCGGATCCATGGTGATCCGTCCGCCATTGATGATATGACCCAAAAACTCGATCGAACGGCGACCGAAGTTGCACTTCGAGAGTTTTCTGAAACATTTCTCGTTTGTGAAACTTCGAGAAGTTTTCAAAGATTTCCATCATGCTCCTCAGGGGTGCGGCTGTACACTAGAACGTCGTCGAGGTACACCGTGACAAATTCGTCAAGGTATGGGCAAAAAATGTTGTTCATTGCTGCCATGAATGTTGCTTTGGCATTTGTGAGTCCGAACGGCATTACCGTGAACTCGAAATGCCTATAGCAAGCTCAGATTGCTGTCTTTTCAGTGTCGGCGTCCGCCACGTGAATCTGGTGGTATCTGCTGCGCAAGTCAATTTTGGTGAAAATTTGAGCCCCTCGGAGTTGGTCAAAAATTTCCTCGGCTCGGGGAAGAGAGTAACCGTTCTTGATGGTAGCGTCTTTCAATGCCTGATAGTCCATGCACATCTGCATCTCACCAGTTTTAGCTTTTTGCGAATAGTATTGGTGCGACGTATGGTGACGTGTATGGGCGGATGAATCCGTGACCGAGCATATCATCAAGCTGCCTTTTCAGCTCGGTCAGCTCGTGATCGCTCATCCGATAGGCCCCTCTAACTGTGGTTCGGTTGTCCCACTTCAGCTTGGTCGATGTCTCATTGACATGGTAGGGTTTTTGGAAGTCCGTCAGGGAAGACGTTCGCAAACTCTTGGATGAGTGGTGCAAACTCTTCGGGTACCATTGCGAACTTTGTGGGTGCCGATGAGGCTGATGGGGCCGATGAGGATGGTGAGTCAACTACTGCCACCTCCACTTCTTCCATTGGCTCGAGATGTATGAGCCACGCACAAGCTCCTCGTCACATGCAGCACTTTGTCACGTTGAGCGGTATCGGCTTCAAAGGTTGTCGCATTCCGGCTACCACGGCTTCCTCTACTGCTTCCACCTCTGTTGCTTTAGCTGTCATCTTCCATCCCACATGCGGATGTTGTCGCTTGCCACCATCGATATCCACGTAGACATCACCGTTGTTCCAGTCGACCTGTGGATTTTTTCGATGTAGGGAATCTCGTCTGAGAATGATTTTGTGATCACTCATCAGACATGACCTCCAGACCGTTACATCCCGTAGATCTCCCACCTATTTTCATAATGGTTCTTGGAATCTCCGTATTTGCAATCTCCCATCGACGGTTTTTCCTTCAAACACCCCTGGTTTGGTCTCCAAACCCAGCTTGCGGACCATGTTGTTGCTTATGAAACTGTGAGGAGCTCCTCCATCTAATAGTGCTGGTACCATTATGCGACTTTTGCATCCTCGAGGTTGAACTCTTAGCAGTATCGCCGGTTGGTTGTCTTTGTATCCCTCGTCAAACTTTGCGATCTTGACACCCTCTATGGCATTGTAGGCCATTTAGATGGATGATCGTTTGGCGCAGATTGCTCCTCACAGACGAAAGTATACCCTTTCACTCCTGCCCTTTACCGTTTCCTAACTCATTTTTTTATCGACTGCCCCCTATTTTTGGCCGGCTGCTTGCTCCAAAAACTATGAGCGATGTACCCGACGTTTCTGCAATTGTAGCAGGCACGCGTATCTCTCTATTCGATGGCGTCTACTTCCATCAGAGTCGAAGATTCCCCTGTATGGATTTTTCCGTTTCCACGATAATTGTGGTTGTGAGGTCGCCAACCATAGGATTCCTGGATCCCAAGCGGTGTACTCAATACTGTCGATGATTTCTGTTCCTACAATCATCCTCGGCAAGTCTTTTTGGATGCCAAAAATGGCAATTTCTCGCCGGATGTCCCGCATGAGGCCGTTGTTGTAGTGAAAACAGAGCTTGTCGGGGACGATGTCTACACCAGTGATGATCTCGCCAAATCTTTGCATGTACTCTGCCACGCAAGACTACTGACGGAGACGTTGGAGCTTGTACCGTGCATCACACTTCCCGTTTAGTCATTCGTATCGTGCGGGCATCGCGCACAAGGATTTGTTCCAGCCGGTTGGTGGCATCAGCGCATCTTGCCATTTTTGGTTGATCTGCTCAAAGGGTAGAACGCTTACAGTCAGTGATATGAGACATGCGCCATTGACCATCAATGAGGACCCGCCTGATGCCATTGGATGGTCTGCAGATCTGACCACCAACTTAGCGTCGTGCCACGCAAAAGTGCGGCCACGAGGTCAAACATTTTTGTTCATTGTTGACCCCAGAAGTGATGAAGTACACCTCCAAACTCGTCAGCCACATCCAAACCGTCGGTCCTTTAGAGTTTGCAGGATCGAATGGTTCAGGTGGGGCCGGATGAATTTTGGGTTCGCTTAAGAGTTAGGAATTTCCCTCGACGAGAACCGCTACCCGTGCGCTTGCGTTGCGAAGAGCCTCCATCGTGACGTTGAGCTGTTGGAGGAAATGACTGTTGATCCCCTCGAGCGCGGAGATACAGTTCACCAGTTCCTTATTGATCTTCGCCTGTCGTCCGGTGCCACAATTCGTTCCTGTTGCCGTTGTTGAGGCTGTAGGTAGGGGCGGCTGGATTAGTGCTGCTGGATCCGTGACCGGATTGGTCATTGGAGCCCTAGGGGTTGATCTAGCTGCCGCATAGCCTGCCACACCAGCATTTGCTGTCGCTTCAGGGTTCTCATGCATAGGCACGTTCTGCTCCTCCATCGCCGAAGTCATTGCCAAAGACCTGCTGTTGTTCGTTGGCTGCGTTCGCTCGCCTCAAATCGCAGTCACAAAGTCTGCGTAATCTCAACGTGCAAGATGTACTGACGGCTTCTGCGAGGTAGTCCTCCGGATGGGTAATTTATTCGGATGCCTCTTATGAATAGGCACGGAGGCTTCCTAGCGACATAGTCGATGACTAGGCGTCAGTGCCTGGTCAGACGGTGACGACAGTCACAAGTCGTACACACCACGGCAAGGGTCTGGCTAGGAGACACAAGGCAAAGTGTCAGAATGCTTCAATAGCATTTGGAGAGAGAGATGACAAATGAAAGGTCCATGAAATACCTGCCGCAGCGCACGGTGGGTGTCGCACGTGGCAGCACAAGGTCTGTCCTAAAACCTGCCCAAAATCACTGTTTTGGCCGTACCTCAGCGTAGACATGTCAAAACGCTATACCGCCTGAACCTAGACGTGCAGAATCACAAGCTGGACCCTATGACTAGTCACATGCATGCATCTGGCATCAACTAATGGACACACAATGCAAAAACAAGGAAATTGGGCCCACAGCCACTCCACTAATAAACTCCTACGTGCTGCGGAAAAACTGCGGGAGGTCCCAGGCAGCGTCCACAGCTCTGGGACGGTCGTCAGTCAGCTCCAAGCTGGTAGTCCACCACCGGACGACGCACCGGTACCACCTGGGTCCGTATTAGGGATATGCATGGGCATGGATACGGCCGAGTGGTCACAGTAAACTGTACAGGAAGACAGGTTCATCACAAATCACAACATTCCCCCATGACCCGAAGGTACGCATGTCCATACACGTGCAGCACTGAAACGATTACAACAACGAATGTAGAAACAGTCGTGACATAGACAAACCCCACACTCAACCACTCTCAAGCAAGGGGAAAAGCCCAACAGAACAAATTGGCCACCAAAACCTTCCCGCGTACTAGTGCCTTCCTCAAGAAGAAAGCACGCTGTATGTCAGTGCCAACCCATATGAAATATCACGTGTCGCTCCACCAGATCACGCACGAAGTGATGCTCAACCGCGATGTGCTCCATTCGAGCGTAAAAGACACCAGAGTTCTCTGCAATGGCAAGAGCACTCTGGTTGTTGCAGCAAAGCACAATGGCAGGTACTATGTGACCCAGCTCAAGGAATAGGCACTACAGCCACACTGCCTCAGCAGCCCCTGCACCCAGAGCAACATACTCTGCCTCCAACGAGCTACGTACAATGCAGCCCTGCTTCCTGTTGTGCTAGGACACAACGCTACCACCAAGCAGGAACACATAGCCGGTGCGACTACTTCCATCTGGACTCCAGGCCAAATCGTTGTCGGTCTAGCCGTCAAGAACCACCAAACACTACCGGCAAAAGCAAAGTCCGAGGTACAGTGTGGAGACCGCACCACTCGCATCGCCGCATGAATTGCTCTAGCACGTGGAGCCTGTGAGAATTATACAAGGAGGTTGACGGAAAAGGCGATGTCGGGGCGTGTGGTAGTGGCCAGGTACATCAGAGATAAGATGAGGCGGAGGTACAAGGTCACATCCAGTCTCTCCCCCAGCTATGTGGAATCTTCCACCTTTAGGGAATCCTGCCCGTCAGGTGTGAGAGGTGTGGAGGCCATGGGCACTGCGCCAAGGAGGTCACTGAAGCGCTCCCCCACAACACGTATGTATCAGGCCTAATGCAACAAAAGTGTTCGACGTCTGCGGTCTCGCACGATCTCCATGCCAAGAAACACCACTATAGGACCAAGATCCTTCATCTTATAGCCAGTCTGAAGGACCAGTGGCCTCCTTCACGGCCTCCATGGAAGGAGACGCAATCAGAATGTCATCCACATAGACCAGGATGTCAGTGAACCGCTCAGGCGTCCATCAAATAAGGAGAGAGGGATCCGCCTCGCTTTGTACATATCCTACAAAAGTCAGAGTGCGAGTGATCTCCTGGTTCCAACACCGAGGAGACTACTTGAGGCCGTACAAGGACTTGCACTAGCGCTAGAATTTTTCACCATCCTCAAAACCTGGTGGCTAAGCCACGTAAATCTCCTCATCCAGAGAGCCATGCAGAAACCCATTGTTCACTTCCATCTGGTGTAGTTCTCAGTCATGCTGAGCCACTACACCAAACAGAGAACGAGCTGAGGTCATGCGGCCGACAAGGGCAAAGGTGTAAGTGTAATCGATGCCCTCGATTTGAGAGTACCCCTTGACGACCAAACGAGCCTTGTGGCATTCCAGTGAGCCATCCGGTTTCACTTTCTTGCGGAAGACCCACTTGACCTGAATAGCCTTCCTTCCATGTGGAAGGTCGACTAGCTCATAAACTCCGTGCTCTCAGATGGCACCAAGCTCATCCTCGCAAGCAGCACGCCAAGCATCTGCATCCTCTGTTAGAGAGCTTCCCTCAGTGTGCTTGGATCAGACGCCATAGAGGAAGAGCTCTGAGTGGCAAGTGCACACACCTCAGTGCTGGTCCTGACAACCACAAGGTCAGCTGCTGCATGGAACTCTTGAGTGACAAGATCGTGCCCTACAGGACACGCTGGATGTACCTCTGTGTAATCAGTGTGGACACTCAAGCCCAGGGCCTTTGTGCCAGGATCACCACTCGCAATGCTGCGAGTGGAGCACCTAGGTCCGGGAATTGACACTCGCTGGACTCCGGAGACCAATGGTCGAAGACGATCGCCGGGCTCACGCGAGTAACCTGGACTCAAGGGACTCACATCAGGTTCACAGACAGGCACGACCATTGCTGATGAGGGCAGAGGCAAAGGAGCAGGTGATGTAATGTGAGGAGATGCGTCTGTGGGAGACACAGGACTGGGTGTGACAGTAAGAGCAGGAGTCGAGGCAGGACCACGCACAGAGGCATGAGTACTGGTGGACACAGGTACAGAATCATGGGTACCTGTGGGGTGCAAGGGAATAGGGGTAGAAGTCGGCTGTGTTGGAGAGGTCTCTGGGCCAACAACGATGATCGTTGGGTCATCAAGAGCCGGAGACCAAGAAGTGGAAGTGGCTCAAATGGACACATCAACCGGGCGAGAGGTGCTCGCAGATCCCGACTCCCCCATCCGTCAAGAAGCCTTACACATAGGAATGTGCATGACAGAGAGCGACGTGATAGAGGTCAGATCACGGTAGGTGAGAGAATCAAAGAAGAGTGCATCTTAGGACTCAACGATGCTACGATGGGCGGGACCCCAAAAACGCCAAGCCTTTGACCACGGGAGATGCCCACGAAGGCACACAAGCAACCAAGCGACGAGACCTTGGACCCCTGCTGGTCCTCGGTGTACGGCACAGAAGCTAATGATCCCCAGACATGAGCAAGACGTAGGTTAACATAGTGGCCAAACCAGAGCTCATACGGTGAAACGTGGTCCGGAAGGGGACCGTGTGGGAGGCGGTTCCAAACGCACGTCATGTAGGCGAAGCCTTCATAAGCGAATGACTCCAGGAGACCACTCTCAGACCACATAGCGCGAACCGCATCCTCCATGGTGTGGATCCAGCGCTCAGAGACACCATTCTGCTCAAGAGTGGCACGAGCAGAGACCTGGTGAAAAACGCCGTGCTCGGCAAAGAAACTATCCATCTCACCAAGGAACTCGTTGCCGCGATCCGAACGAAAGGTATGTAGCGTGTGCCGGGACTGACGCTCAGCCATCACTAGCTAGAGGCGAACCGCGAGAGCAGCGTCACTCTTCTGACGTAGGCTGTAGACCCACCGCATCCGGATGAAGTCATGAGTCAGGGTCAGGACATATCGGCCCCGATCAGACAGAGGCTCGACAGGAAGGGGACCGAGAAGGTCCGAATGGACCAACTCAAGAGGGCAAAGTGCGCGATAACAAGAATCAGAGTAGGTGCAACGATGCATCTTAACCTGGGTGCAGAACAGAAAATCGGTCTTGGGCAACTTCTTGCACAGAGCCACGTCAAGACCGAGTGCTAGCTGTGTCCGAATGAGCTTCAACACAGTGACGGAGCCCACATGACACAGGCGACGATGCAGCAGTCGCAAGTGCTCAGCTGACAGAACGCCAATGAAAAACACTAGAGTAGGACGGGAGGGGGAGCAAAAAGGAGAAGAAATCTAAGATACACGATACTGATCATCCACAACAGAGGCACGAAGAACAATGGTATGAGTATCAATAGTTGTCACAGTCACGAATTCTGTAGTGTGCTCCACATAGAGTCCCATCAGTGTACAGGCATGCATAAAGAGCAAGTTGAGCTCAAGGTCAGGCACAAATAGCACCTCGGAAAGATACAGGGGGCTAGACGGACCATCAAAGCACACAACTCCAACACCCTGGACCGGCAAGGATTGTCCAGAGCCTCTGCCAATGGAGCAAACAGATGCTACAGGACCGGGAACAACGAAGTCACTACGACGACAATTCATGTGATGAGTGGCACCACAATCAATGATCCAAGTGCCACCGGGATCATGACTGGAGGATGTCGCTTTACAACAGGCAATAGAACACTCGACCTTAGTTGGGCACTGAGCAATAGGTGAGGAGGAACGACAAAGGGCATAGAGGTGCGTCTCATGGATCGAATCGGTATTTTCAGGCCCATCATCATCACATGCCAGCTGTTTCCCCCCTCCACGAGTCATCACGAGCGACGAGGACAGACGAACAAACTACCTGTGAACCACTCGGCTGTGACAACACACTCGCACCTCCCTAAAAGCGGAGCGCCATAAGCTGACGAAGCTCGACGATGGTACGGTCACGCGGGTCCGGGTTGCCACTGCTCGCCAGTGAGGAGGCGGGAACTACTGTAGTTGTGGTCGCCACGCAACCGGAGGCTGTGCTGCTCGACGCAGCCCGCTACGCGTGTGCAGCCTGAAGACCGCAGGTGATCCGCGTCCAGTCAAGTGGCTACAGGCACTCGTTGTAGCGATGAGCGCCTCCACAGTTGTACTAGTGGACAGTACGTCCAATGCTACTGCCCAATGAATGTTGTTGCTGCAACTGCTGCTGGCCCAAACCACGGTTCTTCTTACCCTTCTTCCCCTATGCCGCGGCTATCACACCCTGCATTGGAGTCGAAGTAGCCGGGGTACAAGGGGAAGAGGAGGATGTGCTAGAGGATGGGGAAGTGGTCTGGAAGAGGGGCGTCGGTGGCGATGCGATGACCGCTGCAGCAAGGGAACTCTCTTGATGGGCCACGGCTGCCTCGCGGGCGGAAGTCACATGGAGGAAGAGCTGATGCGCCCAAGGGAGAAGCTGAAGAGAGGTGGAGAAGGGCTCGAGGACGGTGTCGCTGTACCCCAAGAAGATGTCTCCATGCTCAAGGCAGACTCCAATCAGGAGCGTGCAAACCGCCTAGAGCTGTGTACCTCCTCAAGTCCCAAGACGTGTGTAGATGCGCATGGCACGCCACCAGTAATGAGCTGCGGACTCGGCAGGTCCCTAACAAAGGGAGTGGAAAGGGCGAATGTGAGCCACGCGAGTGGCGTGCGTCTCCACAGCAAGCACAGATAGTGCCAGGTCCTAGACCCAACGTGGATCAGCACCCACGCCCGTGCCGGTCTCTCCAAGGAAAGGGCAAAAATCCATGACAGTCTCATGCGGCATGACGTAAAGAAGTCTGCGCATTTCCCGAGCCGCTGTCAACACCTGAGCACTGTCCGTAACCTGGTACGTGCTGTGGTAGTAGGGCCATACCCCCTCTGAAGTAGCCCAGACCTGGAAGAGAGTCTCCCAGCAGTCAAAGCCGTCCTCGCCGACATAGTGCAGGGACGGTGTCTCGAAGTCCTTGGGTTACCACTCCGCCGGGAGAGCAACCACAGGCTGGGAGGAACGAGGGATGGGGAAGACACCGGGGCGAGGGAAATTGTGGAGGTAGGGATCATGCAAGGGTTGGATATCCGGGAATAGAGAAATGGAACGCGTCTGAAGCTGGCGGAGATGCTCCTGAAGCATGCGAATCTCTCCCTCATGGGTGTCATGATCCATCCCTGGCATATCAGGGTTCTCATCCAAAGGATCGAAAAGTGGCAGGTCCTGTTTTTCTGCTCTCCTCGGTGTAAATGCTGACTGCTGTGCAGAAGGTATGGCACCACCGTCTCCCCCGGATGTCTGCTGTGGGGACGTTGACTGACTACGAATAAGATCAGTGAGCGCACGGATGGCGTCAGTGTGCTGCTTCTGCTGACAACGTATCTCGTCCTGTTGACTCCGCAGATCCACAATGGCCTGCGAGCATGGGCTCATGACCCCTGAGGAGGACAAGGAGGAGGGATCTGATGGTCCTTTGCCCTTGTCAACGGTCAGAGCCATGTCTGTGCTCGGTATGGACCGTGATGTCAAACTGGTCGCATTTCAAGACCGTCAGCGGTTCTTGAAGTGTTGTAACGCTGGTAATTTTTGACTTTCCGACCCCTAAACTTGAATAAGGCATGTGCTGATGTCAGCAGGGGTTTGCTGGTATCAGCACGGACCTGATGAAGTCAGCAAGATAAAAGCTGATGTCAGCACAGTTTCTTTTTTGCTTTTTTCTTTTCTTTTTTTTTGTTGACAACCCTTGTGGCTGTTGGGCGGCTACTCTGCGACAGCCGGGCGGAAGTTGCGTGGAAACTCCGCCGCAGCTTCCGCCTTGCTGCTGCCGTTGCTGCACCTACGCCTGCAACAATAGCCACGCAGCTGCTTGTGCAGCTGTGGCAGTAGCTGCGCACTACTGCTGTGCCGCGGCGCTACTGCACGGTGCTCTAGCTACGTGCTACTACTATTGCGCGTTGCCGTTGCCGCGCTACTGCTACTGCTCAATGCTACCGCTGCTGCATGCTGCTGCTTGCTGTTGCATGCTGCTGCTTGCTGCTGCATGCTGCTGCTTGCTGCTGCGTGCTGCTGCTTGCTGCTGCTGCTGCCCGCCACCGCTGCCGTGGCATAGCGCTGCTGCACGCTGCTCTTGCTGCGTGTTGCTGCTGCCGCACGCTGCTGCTGCTGCTGCCCGCCGCCGCCTACTCCGGCTGCGGCCTACTGCCGCCGCTGCTAGCGCCAATGCAAAAAGCTGCTAGCTGCTGCCGCCTACTCTTCCTAGCGGCTACTACTGATGCACTCTCACGTACTGAAGGTGGGTGACGTTGCTGGAAGTGGCGTGATGTCAACAGGTCCCTCTAGATCGGCTACAATGGTGACGCTCATTCCTGCTACTCTACTGTGCCTCTTCTATGCAACTCAGCGCGAACTGTCTCACGGCTCTAATACCATGAGAATATGCGCGGAAGCCTCTTAGCGACACAGCCGCTGACTAGGCGTCAGTGTCTGGTCATACGGTGACGACAGTCACAAGTCGTACAAACCACGTCAAGGGTCTGGCTAGGAGACACAAGGCAAAGTGTCAGAAAGCTTCAATAGCATTTGCACAGAGAGATGACAAATGACAGGTCCATGGCATAAGTACCTGCCGCGGTGCACGGCAGGTGTCGCACGCGGCAGCACAAGGTCTGTCCTAAAACCGGCACAAAACCACTGTTTTGGCCGTAACTCATCGTAGACATGTCAGAACGCTACGCCGTCTGAACCTAGACATGCAGAATCACAAGCCAAACGGTACGATTGCTCACATGCATGCTTCAGGCATCAAACGCTGGACACACAACGTCAAAACATGCAAATTAGGCCCACGGCCAGTCCACCGATAAACTCCTCCGTGCTGTAGAAAAACTACAAGAGGTTCCAGGTAGCGTCCAAAGCTGTGGGACGATCGTCGGTCAGCTCCAAGCTGGTAGTCCACTACTTGACGACGCACCGGTACCACCTGGGTCCGTATCAGGGATTTTCACGGGCATCGACACGGCCGAGTGGTCACAATAAACTGTATAGGAAGACAGGAACATCACAAATCACAACACATCTCCAGCACCGCTGCGCTCTAATTATAAGTGTTATGCCGAACAGAGCGTAGATGGTTAACAGGCTGAAGTAACACGATTGAGAATTTGGGATACTTCAGAAATTTAGTAAGTGTACTTCGACGACAAGTTTCAAAATTACCGAACATATATATACAAGTGTCGAGTTAGGAATGAGGCATAGTCGGGGTCGCTGTGTCAATTTTTGAGCGACGCGTGTGGAGTCACGGAGTGAGTGTTTGGACTCAACAAGCTGTGCAGAGGAATCGGGGGGCTTTGAGGATCAACGGTGAAGATGCGAGATGCATCTTTATGAATCTAGATTCATCTCGGTGCGTCGAGAAGTCGACCGAAAGGTCGTCACTTTTGTGGTAGATTAGCGAGAGTGGTCGAAGTTGTCAAAACGTTTGGGAAGGTTCACTGGAGGCCCGGGCAGTTGGTCGGTTTGCCCTCGACTGTCGGAGTAAATATCGAGGTCTCACGACGCGGTAGGCTGTTTGTGTAATAACAGAAATGCCCAGTCGAAAAGATTAGGGACTCGTGTTGTAACATCCATGGGCCGTTTTGCGACTAACTGTGGAACCAAAACGTAGGCCCTCAGAAAAGTCAGTCCAAGAAGGAGTAGCGAATGGTTGTCTCACCCTTTTTGGCTAACACAAACCGTGCCACAAATCAACGTAGTCGTCATAGGGCATTTTTGCGAACATGCATCCTAATACCCTACCGTTCCACCTGGCACTGCCACGTGGAAACAGGACCCTATCGACCAACTACAAGGGAGGAGGAGTGACGCGATGGATTTTCCATCGCAGCACTCCTTTCACCTAGAATCTGGCCACGGATGTTTTCTAGGCTAGAGTCGAACCAGACTCTAGCCCATAATGTTTTTCCGGGCTTTGGCTCCTCGAAACCAGAGCCTCGAGTACCCAAAGCACCCGATAATTTTTTATCGGTCATTTTTAACCCTAAAAATGGCTCGTACGCTACATTTCTCCCCCTTTGCTTTGAACCGTCCTGGTTCGTCTTTGCTAACGGATGTTTGATCATCGCGTACTTCATAATGCAAACCATGCAATAAGAAGCGTAAACAAGATCACACGTGTGAACTGTTGTCATTCGCAACACGGTTGCGTCACGTTCACGCACAATCAACCACACACTTGTGGTTCTTGTGATTATTGCCATTTGCGTACAACGTCCAGTGTTGATTGCGTGATCCCTTGGCTCTTACCAATATGGGGCACGTACAATCCTTGTACGTTAATTACAAGTGTTGGTGAGCCTTCACCGAAGACTCATCACACGTGTGTATCGATGGCATGGTTGATGCCTTTTGGGATGTACATTGTCAACAATGTCCTGCCAGTTTGGACGAGAGTACATAGGATGATATTTCCCACATTTCGTGTGGTACGTGTTCAGCAAGCTGTTGTGGTGACGCCTCCTCCCCCTTTGCAAGGAGCGTCCTTGCGACCAATTAACCGGACGTCCTCGTGAAAACTGTCTAGGTCCACACAACACTTTCCATGTCGTTCCGACATGATCTCTTCCAAGGGGTTGTTGCCGAGGTGGTACCTCCCCGCAACATTGTCAATACATACAATCCAAGATTCGGACATCGGTCCTCTCGGTTTGTAACCACGTGTTCATGACCACGCGTAGGTCTACCTGACCTCTTTCAGCACCTGTGGATTGGTTGGCTGGACTCAACCAAGCTCCACTAAGCCCATGCAACTTGCATGCCAGCTTTTTCATAGGGTTGGGAGGCACCAAGGTCCTAAGACATAGTTGCTGAGCACACTTTCCCTTTCAAAGATTGCACTCATATTTGAAGGAAGCGGCATTGGTCGTCTGGCATACGCAATTGTCGTCAACATCCGTCATTAGACACGACAATGCTCCGACCTAGATGATCTTGGTTTCAACCATCATCCCCTCATCTCTGTCTGAAATGGGTACCGTAAGCTGCCGCTCACGTCCCTGTCAAAAGCACACTGCTTTTAACTAGGTTAGTTGAGATAACCCATCTCAACGACCATGGAATTTATCCATGAACAAAGTGTTCATCGTATGGTATTTACCAAACGGGTGTACCATGATCACCATCATTACGGTACTGGTTGAAAGAACATCTTTTGAGTTCCAAATCCATGTGATAGTGATCGAACACTTCTGAATCACATCCGGTGATCCTGGAACAACCGATTTCAAAATTCTGCTGTGTTTATGTCATCGCGTCCAAGAGTTCCATTCGGGAACCCGCCAGTGGATCGTGTTTGCCAAGTTGCAATAATCCGTGTTGCTTCAATGTCTTCTGTTGTGTACATTCGTTACTTCCACTCAATAGAGTGTTTTCCATATGCCGTGTCCGATTCACTTGTGGAGGATATCGCCCTCATCGAAGACATCTGACAAGCCACCACAATCCTGGGTATCACTGTAGCGACATCCAAAACCACACTGTACTTGCATTCAGCAATGTACATCAACTAAACCATCCCCACAACCAAGGGGATTGAGTCAGTTCACCATGACATTTCAGGTCAGTGAGGCATGGTTTGACTATACCGTAATCATTATGATCTCTCTCGGAGATGGGTTGTGCTCCAACAAATCGGATGTTGGATTTATTTTGCACATAGATATTGCATAGGCGATGCTGTACTGTATTTTTGGCATGATCAGAATCCATCCGCATGATGTTTGAAGAGCGTGACGTACACGACTAGTGTACCGTATCACGATGCTATCAATTTTGAGGCGTTTCTTAAAACATCAAAAGAATCTGATGAGAAGTATCATTGCTCAAGGTCCATCTTGAAGAGTCCTTTTGGATCAACATTTGGTTACAACACACTGGTCGTTATTTTGTTTCAATGTTGATTATGACTCGTTATGTGGTCGGTCGGACCACCAGGATGTAGATGCTAACACGCTGTTACCATAAAGCTATCGGCTTATAGGTCATTTCCATGGTCATAAGCTTTACATATAAAACATATACCTTTTCTGATCCCAACTATGTCGTAGTTGGTTTGTAGAAAACTATGAGATCGTCTTAGAACTCTGGAACTCCATTAGTAGAAAATGAGTGTCGCTCGTTTTCTTTTAAATGAAATTTTCACAGAACTATGGGTGAACTCATGTCACCAACATCGGTTCACCCACGTTTGTCTATCAATGTCCATGACATGTTCACTTGTTGAGTGATGATAGACTGAAGGTTTCCCCTTCAAATTTGTTCACTAATGACATTCACTCAATCTTGTCATACGCCAGAGTTGACTCTTGCGATCTTCGACCACCGCACCACGGCGTCTCAAATCTTTGAAGACCTATCGAAGATTCTCCGTCCCTCTCTAACAAATTTACAACCCTCATTGACAATAATCCTTGTCTTTGAACAGGGTTGTGAGTACACTCATGTACCTAGTTATCGTCCGTACTAGTCGGGTAGCACAATTTATATCCATCACTCACCGAGTGATACGATGTCAGTGGTTTTTCCATTGAGTATCAGGGATGTCATCCTTGACACGTTCAATCATGGAACGATGTCAATATCGGCCATGACTAATGATGTACAGAACTTCCGAAAGGTACTGGTGCATTTTGTACACACTGTGTACAGGCGGCACGATGGAAATCCTCGAGGATTGAAGTCGGAGTGCTAACAGACCATGTCCGTTTCACATCTCATGACATAGTCATGACACGGACACAGTCATGAAATGATCACATTTACCTTTGAACGTTGTAGCGCAATGGGATGTGCAATTGTCATAGCACACGTCCTACACCCACCAAACTACTTGTTTGGTTAAATGGTGTCGCCATTTTTATCCAAGACATCAGCTGATATTGTCATCTTGTTCAGTTGTTAAAAAACCGTTGTGACCGTTTATCTGTCCAACTTATCCATAACTGGGTGTCGTGATCGACGCACCAACACTTAGTAGATTAGGTTTTTGTGCATGCCGCGCACGTATTCCACGCATGTCGTGTACCCAAATTCACGTGGTTGAAGTTCAATGGCATGAATTGCATACCATGATCCATTGAAAAGTGCGTTGTCTCTAGTGTTTGATCATGCACGCTGACCCCTGGCGGTAATGCAAGCCGTGCATATTTGGGCATTGGTGTTCAACTTACTGGGCTTTTGTAGTGCGTTCCATCTATGGACATGGTGGAGTTTGTCCACCTTTAGCATCGTCTAATTTTGAGGAAATCGTCCTCGTCACACGTGATCCATCCGAAAAAATTTGGCTTGTACTTCATTTGGAAGTACCTTCTCCAAACTGCTATTGGCAGGGTGAATGGTCGTCACTGTCGGTAGCGACAGAGATCGCTGTGTTTTTGTTACGCCGTTCAGGCATACTTTGATCACCACAGCCGTCTGTGATTTTGTCTAACCATGCCTGTCGGTTCTCCATTTGAAGGATTCAACAGTATGACCATGCTCGACTTCGTCGAGATGCCTTGCAAACGTCAAATGATGTGTTTTCGGCATTTCGAATAACGCGCTTGAGGCACTTGCCCATCGAACCACTCCGCGCATAGATCGTATGCTTTTGTCTAGTGGTCTATCACAAGCTAGTCTGATGGGGCAACGACTTGGCTAGTTCTTGCTAGTTGATACAATGGGGTGCGATCGGCACCCATGTTATCGATACAATCGGCATCTTACAACATGTGTTGTACCATCAACACTAACATAGCTAACCCAATTGTAACGTATGGCCATAGTGCATTCGACACTCGCATGAATGGTGCATTTGGCATCCATGACAAAAGTGCAACTCGCAGCTTTTGTCAATCGTGCAATCGGCGTCTATGGCAATGGTGCATTTGACACTCATGTCAACGAGTAAACCGACGCACCCATCGACCATACATTCAGCGTTCCTTGAGATTGTGCGGTTGGCACTCGCGTGAATGCTACAATGGCATCTCCCATGTTGGTCATGCTCCCAGTGCAACCGGCACTTTTCAATCTTGTGCGCTCGACCCTCGTGCAGGAGTTTTCACCATCACTTGTGTGTTGAGTGCGATTGGTACTCACACTCTCCTTTCATCGAAATCCAAGCACAAATGACTTGCCTTGTATTATTGGTGCAATCGGCACCCACGTGGATTTGCAAACAGCCTTTGCTTTGGTCATACCTTTGCAGACCATGAGCTGTGCGTTCGGCACTAGCATCACGGATGCTTCTGGCTTCCGTGATTAAAGTGCAACTGGCACTCTTTCACTGGTGTGTTTGACACCGAGAAAATTTTTGCAACCATCACTTGTGCTGTTGCCCGTAGTGCAATCGGCACTTACGTCGATGATGTGGTTGCCGTCCACGTAACCGTGCAATCAACACTCGTTTTGTGATGTCT
Source organism: Penium margaritaceum (assembly GCA_023375785.1). Classification (NCBI taxonomy): domain Eukaryota; kingdom Viridiplantae; phylum Streptophyta; class Zygnematophyceae; order Desmidiales; family Peniaceae; genus Penium; species Penium margaritaceum. Next base: position 151,155 of record SZWC01004677.1, on the reverse strand, counting down.
ACACATTTCGCATTGTTGTGACAAGTAGGCGCGCCGTCGAGTAGTCACACCACGTATGGTGCTTTGTGTAGATCAAGAACGCGTCTCGATGTACGTCACTTTTGTGGTTTTGCAACCCGGTGACGTAGTGGCTCTTTTGTGCAAAAAAAATTGTTTAGCGCATGTGCGACCCGCGTCGAGCCATGTCGTGGCTTTGGAAGGTCAGCCCTTTTGGGTTTCCTGAGAGAACACCCCAAAATTTGAGGTTGATTCACAAAACTTTAGGCGTTGTCGGTGCTAAATTTTGCGTTGAAACATTTCCAAGTGCATTCCATTCACCACATGGAAAACTGACGATTTCCCTCCTTTTTGTGCTTCGGAATGGATCAGAAAAAGAAAATCAGGTCCGCTGATTTTTGGAAGAGCTCAACCAGAGCTTTTAGATTTTTGCGTCGAAACCCATAATCAACTTGACCACCCACTTGGGTTCGAGCACAAACGTTTTCACCATTTCAAATTTTTTTAACACGGTTGACATTGAATTCCTCAACTTGAGGATTCATGAAGAATGAAACAAATTTTGGCACATCAAGTGGCCCTTCTTTCGTTTCATGCTTGGAATCTTCCAAGCGTCACCTGGTGGTGTGTCGAGAAAACAATCGGTTTTCCCATTTTCCATGAATAGGAAAATATGTTTAAACAATATTTGAGAAATTCTTAAATTATTGTAGAAGTCAGACCAAGCTCATTGCCATTTTTTACGGCGGTCAAAACTGGGTTCAAGGGACAATGTTTTCTCGATTCCCGTGAGCCAGTCACCAGGCCTGGGAAGAAGAAAACGTGTAAAAAGATTGATCTTGCGACCCCTCACTGGGGACGTTAACATCAACCGCTTGTGCCGCTCGCACGTTCACTTATGTCGGAACAATTAAACTGTAGTTCGCATTTTTGCGCCTGGAAGGAAACCTCCTCCGCTCGACGTGGGAGGAGGGAGGAAGCTTCCTCCTCTCCCTCCTTGGGCCGCAGGCCCATGTGACAGGGGGGGAGGAAGAGGGGAGCTCGTCCCTCTCCTCCCCCTTGGGCTGTCGGCCCGAGTGAGGGGGGGGAAGGAGGGGATCGCCCCCTTTCTTCCCCTCAGGCCGTCGGCCCATGTGGGACGGGGGAGGAGAGGGCGAACGTCCTCTCCCCTCCCTCGTGGGCCGTCCTCCCACGTGAGGAGGGCTGGGGTGGGAGAGAGGGGATCCCTCCCTCTCTTCTCCCCCGACGGTGCTCAAGGAGGGAGGGAGGGAGAGGGTGTATCCCTCTCTCCTCCCCATCAGCGCAAATGGCGCACAAGGAGGGGGGGGGGGTGGCAAGAGGGGGTCCACTCCCTCTCTCCTCCCCGCTGGCGCAGTCAGCGCAAAGGGAGGTGGAAGAGAGGGAGTGCCCTCCTCTCCTTCCTGTCGGAGCCATCGGCGCCAAGGCAGGGAAGGGAGGGAGTCCCCTCCCTCTCTCCTCCTCATCGGCGCTGTCGGCGCATGAGTGGGGGGGAGGGAACTCGTCCCCTTCCCCACCCTTTGGCTGTCGGCCCACATGAGAGGGGAGGGGGAGGGGGAGACGCCCCCTCTCCTCCCCCATGGGCCGTCGGCCCTCACTGGGGAGGGAGGGGGGGGGAGGGGGGGAGGGCCTCTCTCCTTCCCCGACTGTCGGCCCTCAAGAGGAGGAGGGAGGAGAGGGGAAGACGTCCCCTCTCTTCCCCCTTGGTGCCATTGGCGTCAATGACGAGGGGGTGAGGGGGAGCTCGCCCCTCCGGACATACTTTCCAGTGACAATGTCACCGGAAAGTATGTCCAACCCTCCACGAAACTGGTTCGTGATGGATTTTGGACGAGCCGATGGAACCAAGGTGCTGTCTCGCGGGACCAAGGAGATGCCGAGAAGATTAAGCCACAGATGGACACCAGCTGACGTGTGGCAACATGCCACATCGGCGGATGGTGGCCATCGTGGCTGGAAATCCGTCGGCCGCAAACACCTCAAGGACATGAAGACAAGTAGATTTCTAGGAGTTGTAGGACAGTTTGTGTGAGAGAACTATCATTTTATGAGCACTGGGATGATCGGGCGGTCTTTGTTTAGCGTAGCGTGTAGATTTCCTGTGTACCGAGTGAAGATAAATGGCAGTCAGTCAGTAGGAAGTAGATAGTGATCTGGATCTGGAGTTGTCGCTCTGTCGTGTACACTTGCATGGACTTATCAATGGAGCCTTCAGTTGGCCTCATGTTTTTACCCGAACCAGTCTGAAAAGTTTTATCTTCTATTCTGGGGGGTGTTGCGAGAACTTGCTATCGTCGAATCGGAAGATCGTCCAAGATCGACCGTCAAGATGATTCCTCTCGCTCGAGAAGACCTGACTTCACTGTCGTTTCAACGCGAGTTGGGTCGAAGCATGCTTCATGGAGCTGCTGGAACTGGAGCAGGACCTGCTGCCGGGCCCCACCTTGTCGCTTGGAGAGCGGGCAAGCGTGGAGTTGGAGAGGTGCCGTGCGTGTTCGGAGCTGCCGAGGAAGATGCCAAGGCTTCATTTCACGAAGAAAATCGGCTTCAACATACTCTACCATATTCTTCTCTCAACCCACGTCATGTTCCACCATTCAGCGGCACTATTGGAGAAAATCCAGTCCTTTGGATTAACAAGATCGAGTGGTACCTGGAGAGGGGCATCGTCCACTTCCGCCACGTCCTCGATTTTGCTCAAATGGATTTGGAGAGTCACGCGCTTCACTGGTCCCTCCGCCAGAATTTTTCGCTTTGGATGGATTTCTGTGACAAAATCGTCAAGGAGTTTTCAGCGGCTCACCACGTCGAAGCTCATCGATCTGTTTCTACGGCAAGGATCTGTCCTGGGGAAAATGTGAGAGATTTTGCGGAGCGGTTTCTCATACTTCTGATGCTGGCCGGCTCCGTCCCAGAAAATGTGGCTGTCCTTGACTTCATCGATGGACTACCCCTGTGGATCCAAAGCAGTATCAACGGTCAAAACCTCATCACACTCGACGAGGCAGAAGATGCCGCACGACTTGTCGAGTGGCACAGCAAAAACCAGGAGTTTGAAGAGGCGGACTGTGTGTTGGCGGAAAGAGGACCTGCCATCAAAACCGACGGCAAGGCCTCGTCTTCTGGCATCTCCACCCCGTCCAAGAGCCAGTTGGTGGAGGGCGGAGGGGAGAGCAAGGTGAACGCTGAAGAGAAGTCTGACGTCCTTCCAACGTCGTTGCCGCCATCTTCAGCTCAATCGCACCCGCTCGGCCCGCAAGTCCCGGAAGCAGGGATCCAGGGAGTGGCCACGATTTTTTCGGCATCCGACTCGTGCCCACAGACCCCACTTCCCACAACTCTTTCGGCGCCGGTCAGCTGTTTCAAGCGAGGAAGTCCATCCGCCATCCCGCTGGACCCTTACCCGGACAGATCTGCTGTCCTCCGGCTGCTGAGCAGATTCGACAAGAACCGCGGTAGTCCCCTCGTCGACCGGGCTGCAGCCGGTCCTGCCAGACCACAGAAGTTGGACATCCAACTTCACGCTGCGAAGTTTCAGGGGAGCGTTCCGCAGCAGATTGGAGAAGAAGGTGAAGGGGAGAAGGCAATGAGCAATTTGCTCCTGAGGCTGTAGAGGACCCACCGCGCGTGGGCCCGGTAAAAATGGGCATCGGATGACTGCAGTGCAGTCACTTAAAAGGGCGGGAGGTGACATTGTCACCGGAAAGTATGTCCAACCCTCGACTTATCAATGGATCCTTCAGTTGGTCTCATGTTGCTAATATCGGCGTGGCACTGCCACGCTACACTCCCCCCCCCCCCCCCCCCCCCCCCCCCGCGCGGAGTGAGAGCCGCCTTTGCATCTTCAGTAATCCCGATGTGGGATTCGAGCCCTGGAGCTCTGATACCAATATAAAAGCCATGGGCTGTTTTGCGACTAACTGTGGAACCAAAACGTAGGCCCTCAGAAGATTCAGTCCGGGAAGGAGTAGCGAATGGTCGACTCAGCCTTTTTGGCTGAGACGAACCGCGCCACAAATGGACGTAGTCGTCATAGGGCATTTTTGCGAACATGCATCCTAATACCTTATCGTTCCATGTGGCTCTGCCACGTGGAAACAGGACCCTATCGGCCAAATACAAGGGAGGAGGAGTGACGCGATGGATTTTCCATCGCGGCACTCCTTTCACCTAGAATCTGGCCATGGATGTTTTCTAGGCTAGAGTCGAACCAGGCTCTAGCCCATAATGTTTTTCCGGGCTTTGGCTCCTCGAAACCAGAGCCTCGAGTACCCGAAGTGTAAGCTCCTGTGCTAGACAAGCAAGCAGCAGCTGGGCTAGTGCAAGGAAGACACCAAGCAACGGAGGGCAGAAGCCATAGGAGGTTTGCGTGGAAGTTTGAATGAAAGAACAGAGAACGACGAGTCATGCAGAAGGAGGTGGTAGCCGTCAGGTGGGGAGGAGGCGAGCAAGCGAGCAGCAAGCTCGATCTCGCTCACAAACTCCAAGTTCGGTGAATAGGACCCAACTACCCACTACAAAGTTGCAACTTGTCAACTAGGTCACTGGAGAGAAAACCTGTCACAGAACAGACTAGAGTATGAACCTGATGTAAATGTGTGTGCGCACATGCACACCAGCCAGAGGCACGTGAGACTTGTGGAGATGCCTGGCTGTGAGGCTCGTCGTGTAGTCATGCCACCACAACGTAGCAGCCAGCAGAGGTTGTCTCTCTCCAGTTAATCACCTGCATCAGTGAGGTGAGGGTGCAATGAGGCCAGAGGTCACCATGTGGTACTGACACAACACCAACACTCCCCCATGACCCCCGGCCGACTTGCACAATGGCACGCACAGGCGACACCAACCTCTCGAGGGGTGACACGACACAAAACTGTACACAAGCATAGGCACAACAGATCAACCAGGAGGATCACGAGGACACAACAGCCCAACGGCGTGAACTGCTGCCTTAAAGACATTGATGCTAAGTGCCTTTGTGAGGAAGTCTCCACGTTGCTGTCTGGTGTCGACCTACACAATCTGAACATTTCCAGCAGCCACACGCTCACGCAGAAAATGATGCTCCACATTGATATGCTTCGTGCGCCTGTGGTGCATGCCATCATGTTCGGCGATAGCCTTTGTGCTTTGGTTGTCACAGCGCAAGGTGATGCAGCAAATGGGAACACGCAATTGCTGCAACAATCGACACAACTAGACACTCTCACAGGTTCCAGCACCAAGAGCAACATACTCTGCCTCACGGGACTTACATGCAACACAACCCTGCTTGCCACTCTTCCAAGAGATTGCAATCCCACGAACAAGAAAGACATAGCCAGTGCGACTGCGTGCATCCGTGTCATGCGCCCAATCACTGTCAGTGTACCCATCAACGACCACTGACGGCTGCGCCCGGTAACAGAGACCAATTCGGGCAGTGGAGAGCGCATACCGCACAACACGCAGTGCGGCCTCCATGTGCCAAGCCCGTGGAGACTGTGAGAACTGAGCAAGGAAGTTATCGGTACCGTCAGAGAACCCTAGAGGCTGCGCCATGTAAATCTCGTCATCCAGCCAACCGTGCAGAAAGGCATTGTTTATATCCATATGCTCGAGCTCCCAGTTGTGGTGTGCGACAAGGCTCAGGAGGGCTCGAGCTGTGGTGTAGCGTCCAATGGGAGCAAAAGTCTCGTCAATGTCAACGCCGGGGACTTGAGAAAACCCCTTTGCTGTAAGTCAAGCCTTGTACTTGTCGCGCTCGCTGTTAGGCTTGTACTTACGATGAAAGACCCAGCGGATATCAATCGCCTTGCAGCCTGGTGGGAGATCGACCAGCTCGTATACAGCGTGGTCATCCAGGGCTCTCAGCTCGTCCCGCATGGCAGATTCCCACTGCTGGGAGTCGGGTGCTGCCCGTGCCTGGCAAACAGTTGTCGGGTCAGGGGATGGCGGCGGGGCAGCAATCGTTGCATTGCAATCGGCAATGCTCCCAAGGATGGCTGCTTCGAGCGCACGCTCGTGCTCAGATGTGAGCAGTGTGTACCCAAGGACAGAGCTAGGATGCACAACTCCTGTGGCTAGGCCCATGGCGTCCATACCAGACGGCAGCACTGGGGACTATCCAGACGAGGTCTGCGAAGGTTGGACAGAGGACGCTGCAGTACTAAAGGAGCGAGAGGGAAGCGCGCGCAGGCGGCTGCCGCGAACAAAAGGTTCGATGGGTGCAGGGCGTGGAGGAGCACTGGGTGGACTGGGCACGACGGGAGTGAGCGGACTGGATGGGGACGCAGCGGAATGTGCGGGAGAGACGGACTCAGAAGGGACAAATGAGGACATCACAGGGGATGACGGAGCTCCAAGCAAGCTAGACGACACCGACGGGGGGCGTCAGAGGATGGTGGGATCGCAGTGCCGGCCGTTGGAGAACGCTCCGAGGGTGAAGACTGCTGAGACGGGACAGCAGCAATGACGGCAGGGGCAGATGGGACTGCAGGACCGACCTCCCCCCGCAACCAAGAGAGCGGGAGCAGGGAGGCAGTGGATGAGTGACGATCAAGGTCACGGAGAAACACAGACTCGAAGAACAAGGCATCCCAGGACTCATTGACGCGCTGACGCTCTGAGTCCCAGAAGCGCCAGGCTTTCGACTTGGAGGAAATTCCCAAGAAGGGACAGAGACGTCCCCGTGGGGAGAGTTTCCCGTCGCGGAGCCAGACAGACGCAATGCTACCCCAGACGTGAGCCAAACGGAGGTCAGCACGAGAGCCGTACCAGCGCTCAAAGGGTGTAACGGTGCGGGGAAGAGGACCGTGAGGGACGTGATTCCTCACCCAGGTCATATAGCTCATGGCCTCAAAGGCAACGAGAGAGGAGAGCCCAGACTGATATAGAAGGGTACGGACGCCATTGGCAAGGGTCCGATTCCAGCGCTCAGAAACACCATTTTGCTGAGGTGTGTAGGGAGCCGAGGTCTCCAGACACATCCCTTGGGACTCAAGAAACCGGGCGATGGGTCCAAGGAACTCACCGACACGATCACTGCGAAAGACGCGCATTTAATGCTGACACGCACGTTCAGCCTGAACGAGCCATGACGCGATGACAGAGGCAACATCACTCTTCTGACGAAGAGCGAAGATCCAGCGAAAACGGGAAAAATCGTCAGTAAGGCACAGAACGTAACGCCCGACCCCCCCAAGAAAGTCATGGGGAAGAGGTCCCATGACGTTGACATGAACAAGATCGAGAGGGTGAGCGAACTGGGAGTCAAAAGAGTCAAAGGGAGAACGATGCATTTTGCCTTGGGCACAGTCCAGGCAGTCAGAGGGGCATGGCGCAGGGAAGGTGGAAGGGGACAAGCCAACAGCGGGGTAAAGGCGGAGCATGCTAGTGATAGCATCAGTGTGCACATGGCCAAGACGGCGATGCAAGAGCTGGATATCAGCAAGAGAAAGGGGAGGCGTGACGTGAGCAAGAGACAAGCCAAAAGCGGGTGCAGAGGGGGCATGAAGGGGGACACGATATAGCTTGTCACACTTAACCCCCCGCAAGACGACGCGACCAGAAGAGCGAAGACGGACAGTGTCCACGCCCTGACTAGCTGAGAAATCCATGCCCTGATCGTCGAGGGACGTCACCGACAACAGGCTGAGTTCTAAAGAAGGCACGAACAGAACGTTAGAAGAAAACAGCACGCCACTGGGACCGAAAAAGCAGAAAACACCAACGCCCTGGACGGGAAGGTGCTGGCCGGAACCAGTGCGCACAAAGCAAACAGAGCCGACAGGACCCAAGGAGACAAAGGCGGACCGAACAGGGGTCATGTGATGGGTGGCTCCGGAGTCGAGTACCCAAAAGCCACCAGAGACACAGACATGGGGAAGGACGCCACAGGTGGCGATAGTGCCGACAGAGGGCGGGGATGAGGCACAGGCAGCAAGACAACGAGGGAGAACGACAGACTGCCAGTGCTCGACCCATGGAACTGTTGAATATGTTTGTCCCTTGTTCAGTCTTGTATGACGGATCAGGAACGCTCTGCCCCTTGTGGAGGTATGACCCCTGGATTTGTTGTAGGGTGACTCAACTATGCTCTCTCTCATGTGAGATATGACCTGTGATTACACCATGTAAGTGAGTGGTTAACTTGGCCATTTTGTTGATTTGGCCAAGTAAGAGGTCATGAGTTCGATCCTGGCTCCATGCCCATCTTGGTTGTTATGGACGCTTCCAAGAAAGAAAGTTCGTAGCTTCTGGGAAGCAAAACGGCTGATCAGTCACCTTGGCACAAGGATGCTTATGTGTCAAGCCCACAGCGCAAGTCTCTTGGTGATGTGGCAGGGTCAAGCCACTTCTCAAGAATGTGCTTTTGAGTTCTAGGACTGGACAGACAGCTATACATGGCCTTGTCTTCCATGCTGATCAAGTAACCCTTGCTTGATGCTCTCTTGCGTATTGACGACTTGAGCTCTTCTTGAGATGTAATACTAAGGCGTTAGTACTCTTGAAGGTGAAGTGTAAGCCTGATTAAGTTTGGGGTGCACGACACGTACCAACAAAGGAAGAAGGTGTAAAAACCTTTGTGAGCTTTTCGGTTTCGCGGATTCTTTGCCGGAGGTGGTTAGCTCAGTAGCTAACAAAGGGTTATGGGCTCATTCCTCTGGTTAGAGAAGTTTCACGCACGCAACCGCCAAAGTCACAAGCAGTGAGAGCGCCTTCGCTCTCACCCAACCTCTCTGTTTGCAGGTCAATCATCAGCCGGAGGGGAATGCAACACATCTGCACCTTTCTGCCTTGGGAGCTGACATCAGCCTATATCAGCCTACATCAGCCTAGATCTGCTTGTATCGGCAAACGTGAACAGGGCCAGCAGTTGCCTCTTCTCACCAACAGCCTACAACGGCCTCAAANTGCTGACCTTGTGGCATGGGTCAAGCTCAACAAGAAGGCTCTTGCCGTTCTCGTGTCCTCCATACAACCCTCAGTCCTCTCACACATCAGCGGTTGTACACTGGCAGCCGTGGCATACGCCAAACTGGGCAAGGTGTTTTATTCCTCCTCACTTGCAAACCGTCTCTTCATTCTACAGAACCTCATCAGTATGAGGCTTTGTGAAGGGGAGGATGTCTCCGCCTTTATGCAGAAGTTTGAGACTCTCTTGCAACAAGCCAACGGCATGGGGTGGCACCTGAAATCCAATATGTAGGCCATGATTTTTCTGATGACGCTGCCAGAGAGCTGGGGTCCCATGATCACAGTGATTGGAGGGTGGACCGAAAAGCAAGTATCCTACACCATCGTCTCGAGGTATGTGCGGAATGAAGCCATGCGTCGCAGCAGTAGTGAAGCAAACATGGTTGCCTTTGCCTCACAAAGTAGCGGTACCTTTTGCAATACCTCCTCCTCCGGATACAAGGGAAACAATGGCATTGGTGGAAGGGGTCCAAAGCATCAAGGAAACTGCCATAACTGTGGTAAGGCTGGACACTGGGATCGGGAGTGCCGGGCACCCAAGAAGGAGGGAGGAGACGAGGATGAATGGCGAGGGGGACATGGTGGGAAGGATCCCACAAGCTTGATGGTCGAGTGTGCCTCCAACAAAGGGAGGGCGATACTCAGGCCAGGAGCTTACGGCCTTGACTCGGGCACAAACGAGTACACAACTTATGAGAAGAGAGACTTCATCTCTCTTGCTCCATGCAACGAGAACTTCAGAGTCACCAACGGCAACGTTGAGGCAGCTGAGGGGATTGGTGACAAGCTGGACACTGTGGGTGTCAACGGTGCGGACTCCGACCTCAAGCTAGAGGGGGTAGTCTACTTGCCGTCCTTCACAGCCAACTTGCTCTCTATCTCTAAGATAACTTACCATGGCATGACAGTTGTTTTTATAGAGAAGGAAGCAGTGATAGTCCCTACCAAGGACATCAACATTTCCTACCCTCCCAAGAAGGTTGTTGCACAGGTCCCTCACGTTGATGGACTCTACGTCTTGCAGACCAAGATGACAACATCAACGTCTGAATCTTCGGCCGGGAGTGATGATGAGGAGAGCAGCGATGCAGACTTTGATGACGAAGGTCATGTTGGAACAGCGGAAGCAGTGGCAGTGGAAGATTTGGCAACAAAACCAGAAGCAAATGAAGCCACCGAGGCTGTTCATTCTAGCCAGTGCACATCGTTGGAGAACCCGTTGTCAGAAATAAGTGAGAACCAGCCTCACCTCTCCTATCCCTCGGAGAAATCCGAGTCTCAGAAGTAAAAGGTTCAGGACTCAGTCCAAACCAACTTGACCAAACGACTCTTTGATCATCCGACAGTTCTGCCAACGGGTCAAGTGATCCCCTAATAAAGTGACATCTGTCACCCACGTCCGGCTAGTGGAAATAAAGCCGTTGTACATGCCTTTGTCCTGTTCAGTGCTTTCATACCAAGGATGTTCATTCCCTCGAGTGAACCAGAATAGTTCTACTCATCCTGTTCCCCCTTGGTTCCGTGGCTTCGCCGCCGTGTCTTCGCTCTGCCTCATCCTCGCTTTTCCCGTCTTCGCCAGCCCCTCACATCCCTTCGCTCCGTCACTCTCGGTCCTTCGCTCAGCTCTTTTACTCCGCCAACCGTCTACCATCTCACCAGCTCTCTCTCACATCAACTTGCCCACCACCACTACCTCGCGTCTCGGCCTCTATCAGCTCCCGCGGCTAACTCCTCGAACCGCTCTTACCTGTGTCACTTTGGTGACGTACTCTTTCATGTCCTAATACTTCTGCCTGCTTCTGCTGCTGCTGTTCTCGCATCTACATTATTCTGACATGGTATCAGAGCCACAGGCAACATCACCTGGAGTCCCGTGACCGCGTCATCGCTCTACCGTCATCCTTGCTTCATCGCTTCCATTCGCGTTCTCCTGCCGCCATTACCGTCGTCCTGCGCTTCGCCGCTTCACCAACAGCTCACATCAGCAGTTCTGCCTGACGAGTCCGCCATGCTGAAGAAACGTCTCGTCATCCCAAGAAGGCCGTGCGCCCATTTCCGCGCCCGTGGCTAACAACCAGTGACGTGTCGCCTATAGCAGTCGCAAGCAACTCTCGAGCCGCTGCCTGCCGTCAACTACCAAGAAGCTTCCTTTCGTTCGCCATCCACTGCCCCTCATCACATCTGCCTCCAATAGCATCTCCTCCTCTTTTGTCTTGCCTCATCAGCTTCATCTGCTCCTCCTTGCTGATATCCTCCGTCCGTTTGCTTCCGTCATCTCGAGCCGCCTTCTCGCATCGCCTCCTCGCCTCGTCAGCAGCTGTAGCCAAAACTGCCGCTGCTAGGACATCGGACACCACCAGTCTTCCTGCTCCCATTTCCGAGCCAACTGGGGAACAAGCCGTCACTCTCCTGGCATCAGCGTTCTAGTGCCTCTGCATGCTGTCTGACTCCCACTGCCACAGCCAACTTCTTCCAGCTGACAGGATATCGGACACCACCAGTCTTCCTGCTCCCATTTCCGAGCCAACTGGGGAACAAGCCGTCACTCTCCTGAACACAGAAGAAGTAGTTGTGTCTCTCTGCCTTCCTACCGCATCGCCTCTCATCTCGACTCTCTCCGCTCGCGTCGCTCCCTGTCTCTCATCTCCTTCATCAACATCAGCCTTCGGTCTTCATCATCATCTGCCTCCATCATCCCTCCTCCTCCTCCTCGCTCCAATCTCCTCAGCTCCATCAGCCGCCTATGTCTGCCTCATCTTCATCTCTCTATCTTCAGCATCATCTGCGCTGCCTCCGCATTGTCTCCTCATCATCACCAGCATTATCCGCGCCGCCCTCTCATCAATCATCCGCATCAGCATCGCTTTATCGCGCACGTGGTTCCGCCCCTGCGCCCACTCATCAATCAATCACTTCCTCCGCTTCCGCAATCGCTTTCAGCTCGGCACAAGGATCCGCCCGGTCGCATCGCCGTTTCCGCGAAGACCTGCGCCCACGCCAAAAATTTCCTTCAGCGCACGAGGTTTTGCCCCTGCGCCCACTCATCCGTCAATCGTCTCCTCCACTTCCGCATCGATTTCAGCTCGGCACAAGGATCCGCTCGGTCGCATCGCTCGAGTCGCGACGACTTGCGCCCACGCCAAAACTTCCATCAGCGCACGCGGCTTGCCCCTGTGCCCACTCCATCATCATCAGCTTCCGATTCAGCAATCATCAACATCTGTGAACGGCACAAGGATCTGCATGCGCTAGCTACCCGTTTCCGCAGCAGATTGCACCCACGCCAGCAGCAGATTTCTCACGGCGCGTTGGCACCTGCCTTCCCCTTGCCGCATCCTACTCCCCTACTTCAAATCGCGCACGTGGTCTCACCCCTGCGCCCACTCCATCATCCATTGTTCTTCCTCCGTCATCCGCTTCCGCTCTGCTCGGCACAAGGATCCGCCCAGTCGCATCGCCCATTCCGCGACGACCCGTACCCACACCGAAAACATTCGTCGCGCACGAGGTTCCATCCCTGCGCCCACTCAAATCATCCATCATTCCTCCATCTCCCTCGTCATCACCTGCCTCACTCAAGGATCTGTTTAACCACCTTACTGCGCAACAATTTGCACTCACAACGAAGCGTGCCCGTCGCACAGACAACTCTGTCCCAGTACTCACTCAGCCATCAGCCACCTCAATCCCTCAGTCGCATCGCCCGCTATGAACAAGAAATTGATCGATCACCTCCCAAAACAATCAAAACCATGTTTGCGCCAGCAGAACCCGCAAACCATGCTGCATGGTGGCCCATAATAGTTCTCGCACAACGACTTCCACTCCTCTACTTCAATGATGATGACACCACCAACTTTGGAGTCTGGCACGACGCCCTTGGCTCAACCACCTCCAACATCGTTCTACGAGGATTCTCTTATCTTGCCCTCATGAATGATGAACAAGAATACCCACGAGAAGATAGCCCCTTCATGCATCGTCCAGATCAAACATACTGGGGAGATTACTTCTACGTCACGCACCAGGTCCGAGCCCTCCTCTACATCATCACAGACAAAGCCTTCCACTGCATCATCAAATCGCACAAATACTCCATTAGGAGAATCATTCGTGACATTGGACTGCAATGCTCAAGAGGGAGGCCAAGACCACTCAACGATCCTACAATCCCAGTCACTCGGCCAATAGGACTGGTGCCATCCGAGTTTCCAGCATCTGCTCCCAGACCTCATCGACTCCCAAGACCTCCTCCTCCAAGAAGAAGACCGGAGGTCCCTCCAGTTGTCTCCTCGGATGATGAGGATCAAAGCGACTAAAGGAACCTGATGAGTCTGGTTCAGGGGGAATGTCAGAAATAAGTGAGAACCAGCCTCACCTCTCCTATCCCTCGGAGAAATCCGAGTCTCAGAAGTAAAAGGTTCAAGACTCAGTCGGAACCAACTTGACCAAACGACTCTTTGATCATCCGACCGTTCTGCCAACGGGTCAAGTGATCCCCTAATAAAGTGACATCTGTCACCCACGTCCAGCTAGTGGAAATAAAGCCGTTGTACATGCCTTTGTCCTGTTCTGTGCTTTTATACCGAGGATGTTCATTCTCTCGAGTGAACCAGAACAGTTCTACTCATCCTGTTCCCCCTTTGTTCCACGGCTTCGCCGCCGTGTCTTTGCTCTGCCTCATCTTCGCATTTCCCGTCTTTGCCAGCCCCTCACATCCCTTCGCTCCGTCACCCTCGCTCCTTCGCTCAGCTCTTTTACTCCGCCAACCATCTACCATCTCACCAGCTCTCTCTCACATCAACTTGCCCACCATGACTACCTCGCGTCTCGGCCTCTATCAGCTCCCGCGGCTAACTCCTCGAACCGCTCTTGCCTGCGTCACTTTGGTCACGTACTCTTTCATGTCCTAATGCTTCTGCCTGCTTCTGCTGCTGCTGTTCTCGCATCTACATTATTCTGACACCTGTGGCACAGGCGCTTTGGGCACGTGGCTCATCGCACATTGGTACTCATGGATAAGCAGGAGCTAGTAGGTAGGATGGAGCTAGGTGATGAGGCGGAGGGAGCTGGGATCTTGAGTGAGCCATGCCTTCAAGGCAAGGCCAAGAAGAAACCTTTCAAGTGTAATGGTGCGCGTGCTCTTGCACCCCTTGACCTCATCCACTCTGACGTGTGTGGTCCCTTTCGCATACCGTCCAATGGAGGCAGCAAATATTTCCTCACCTGCATGGACGACAAGAGCCGCAAGGTCTGGATATACTTTCTCAAAAAGAAAGGTGAGGTGAAGGAGAATCTGCAAGCCTTTGTCACTATGGTTGAGCGACAGAGTGGAAGGAAGGTGAAGGCATTCAGGAAGGACAATGGGGGGAGTACGAAGCCTGTAGGGAGTGGCTCAAGACACAGGGTATTGAACACCGGAAAACTACTCCCTACTCACCTCAAAGCAACGGCGTAGCAGAGAGGATGAATCAGACCCTCCTTGGCATGACAATGTGCATGCTCTTTGACGCCAAGCTACCTCCTAGGTTCTAGGCTGAAGCAGCACGCACAGCTACGTATCTTGTGAACCTCACACCTGCAGCAGCTCTGTGAAGGAGAGGCAAGAAGAAGCAAACACAGCAGCTGAAGACACCTCAAGAAGCATGGTCGGGCAGGAAGCCGGACGCCTCCCATCTCAAGGTGTTCGGTTGCACCAGCTTTGCCAAGGTCCAGGTGGGTGAGGGTCCTCGAAAGCTCGATGCAAGAGCACGAAAGTGTATTTTCATCGGCTATGACACCGCCCACAGAGCTTATAGACTGTGGGACCTAGGAGCTAAGAAGGTCATCCGCAGCAAAGACGTGGATTTTCACGAACGTTCAGTGAGTAAGGGAGAGCTTCTTGAACTTGAGAACACTCCAAAAGAGGGAGAGTGGCTCACTCTTCTTGAGGAGGGAGACGAAGCACCAGTACAATGGCATGGGCTGGGTACTACAACAGGGAGAGAAGCTGATGAAGATGACTCGGAGGAATCAGCATCCGAGTCCGATGTATCTGATCCTCCAGACCATGAGGAGGATACCTCTCCCCCCATCGATGACAAAACAAACCTCCAGCCTCTACATCAANAGCAACAGCCAGCATGTCCAAGAAGCAGTTCACGTCTGAAAGTTCCTCGGAAGCATAGCAATGCAGATAGGGGTGAATGGACAGGCTTCAACTATTCGTTCCTGGTTCAAGAGGAGCCAACTTCTGTCGCACAGGCACTCGCGCGGCCTGACAAAGCTGAGTGGGATGAAGCAATTCGCAGTGAACTCAGCTCCATCGAGGAGAATGGGACATGGGTGCTGGTGGACAGATCTGCCGGCGCTCATGTTGTGGGATCCAAGTGGGTGCTGAAAGGAAAAACGAAACAGGATGGTAAGATAGACAAGTACAAGGAACGGGTGGTAGCAAAGGGGTTCTGTCAACAGCCTGGCGCAGAGTAGGATGAGACCTTTGCTCCCGTTGTGACGTTTGCCTCCATCCGGTCAATGCTCGCCATTACTGCTGCCAAGAACATGGAGGTCCACCAGATGGATGTCAAGACAGCCTTCCTTTACGGCAAACTTGACAAGGAGGTGCTGATGGAAGTTCCAGAGGGGGTTGATGCGCCCGAGGGCAAGGTGTGTAGGTTGGTGAAGGCGCTCAATGGGCTAAAACAAGCACCAAGACTTTGGTACCAAGAGATCGATACATTCATGGCCAAGGAGTCCTTCATGCACTGCGACAACGAACCTAGCATGTACATGCATGAGAGCGACAAAGGGACTATGTTGGTCACCTTGTATGTCGATGACCTGATTATGTGCTCTTCTTCAACGCAGATGCTAGACGATCTCAAGGGGCAGCTGAGTACATTGCATTGGCTGAGGTGTTCAAGAGGTGTAGTGGCTTCGCAGCTTGCTCTCAGAGATGAAGGCACCACAGGCAACGGCAACAATCGTCAAGATTGACAACATGAGCGCGATTGACGTGTCCAAGAACCCAGTTCTGTCCAGGCGCACAAAGCACATCGAGATCCGCTACCACTATGCTCGGGACTTGGTCTACGAGCAGACAGTGGAGCTAGAGCATGTCGGCACCAAGCTGAACCGGGCTGAGATGCTTATAAAGCCATTGGACAAGGATCTCCACCAGGCGGGCAGGCAAGGTATCGGCATGGTCAACGCAAGCGATGAAGAATGATGATGGAAACTAACGCAAGGTGCAAGGGAGAGATTTGTTGAATATGTTTGCCCCTTGTTCAGTCTTGTACGATGGATCAGGAACGCTCTACCCCTTGTGGAGGTATGATCCCTGGATTTGTTGTAGGGTGACTCAACTATGCTCTGTCTCATGTGAGATATGACCTGTGAGTACACCATGTAGGTGAGTGGTTAACTTGGCCAAGTAAGAGGTCATGAGTTCGATCCTGGCTCCATGCCCATCTTGGTTGTTATGGGAGCTTCCAAGAAAGAAATTTCGTAGCTTCTGGGAAGCAACACGGCTGATCAGTCACCTTGGCACAAGGATGATTATGTGTCAAGCCCACAGCGCAAGTCTCTTGGTGATGTGGCAGGGTCAAGCCACTTCTCATGAATGTGCTTTTGAGTTCTAGGACTGGACAGACAGCTATAAAAGGACTTGTCTTGCATGCTGATCAATTAACACTTGCTTGATGCTCTCTTGCGTATTGACGACTTGAGCTTTTCTTGAGATGTAATGCTCAGGCGTTAGTACTCTTGAAGGTAAAGTGTATGCCTGATTAAGTTTGGGGTGCACGACACGTACGTGCAAAGGAAGGAGGTGTAAAAACCTTTGTGAGCTTTCGGTTTCACAGCTTCTCTGCCGTAGGTGGTTAGCTCAGTAGCTAACAGGAACTGACGCGAATGGCAACCCAAGGACGTGACCGGGGGGGTCCCCACGAAGGACGGCGTCAGTCTGACAGGCAATACCTCTGGCCAACAAAGACACACTCTCACCTCCCTGATCACGAAGGTGAAGACGCTGGAGGAGAGACTGCTCCTGCTGGCGCTCGCAGTCGACGGAGGCTCCAGACGATGGAGCAGGCACGCTCAAGGGAGGGGCGAACCACGGAGGAGGGACGTAGGTCGAGGAAGGTGGGCTCGCGAAGGCGGGCGCTCCATAAGGCGGTGGCCAGCCCCAAGGGTAGAGGAGAGGTGGATGGACGCCGGCGACACCGGCGGTGGAGTAGGCCAGAGCTGGTGAGGAACTGGCAGACGAAGTAGAGCTAGAGCTGGAGCTAGAGCTGACAGTGGAAGAAGAAGAGGAGGACCCGCTGGTGCGTGCCCAATGAGCACGCATGGCGCGTGCAAGGCGGACGTCGTCAGGGGGTTCAAGGCACTTGCGAGCGGAATGCTCGGAGGAGCCACAGTTCCAGCACACCACCTCACCAGGAACACGAGACGGCACAGCAGATTTGCCCTTCCCCTTGCCTTGCCCACGACCGCGTCCATGTCCACGGCCCTGGGAGGCAAGGCCCGTGGCCGTAGAGGTAGAAGTGGAAGAAGAAGAGGATGGAGACGAGGCTGATGTAGCAGCGGAGGAAGAAGTGGAGGTGGCAATGGAGACGGAGGCCACCCTTGTGACTGCAGTGCGATGAAGGCGCTTGTTTTGGAGGCTCGTCCACCAGGGTGCAAGCCTTTCAGTAACAAAGTCCCAGAGGGCACCAACGCCTGGAGGGGACTTGGGTGGAACAGGCTAGGAGGCAAAGCGCTGCAGCTCGTCTGCTTTGACATCACAGAGAAAGTCGGACAGCTCGGGGATCAACCCGTTGACCATGGTGTGCGCAGTGAACAGCTGACCTATTGCGGCCTCACCAAGCTCGCGAAGCAACATGAGCCCGAGTGCCCAATAGGCGTCGGCCGACTCGTCCGCACGCATTAAGAGATTGTTGAAATGAATGATGAGAGCACTTTGAGCTGCCTGACCTGTGACTGTCGTGCGCCGACGAAGCATGGTGTACGCACCGACTGGGTCAGCCAGACGCTAAACAGCGGGGTCAGCATTATAGGTGCCAACATCGTCGACGAGTGTCTCAGGAGGAGCAGCAATGAGGGCGCGGAAAGCTCGAGCAGACTCATCAGCGATAGGGGTGAAGGAAGGTGTGGCAGGGAAGTAATATTCCCACAGACATTCTCCCTGAGCCCATGCACTAAACCGGGTCTCCCAGGAAGAGAAGGCAAGTCCAGTAGAAAGGACAGGAGGCTGGGAGAAGAAGTCATGCTGGCGGGAGACTGCGGAAGGAGGGACAGCAGATGGAGTGACAGACGTCAGTGTAGGAAGGCGTTGTTGACGTCCATCTGCTCGAGCTCCCAGTCATTATGCGCAACGAGGCTGAGGAGAGCTCGAGCGGTGGTGTAACAGCCGACAGGGGCAAACGTCTCGTCGAAGTAAACGCCGATGACCTGGGAGAAACCCTTGGCCGTGAGACGTGCCTTGTACTTGTCGAGCTCGCCGTTGGGCTTGTACTTGCATCGAAAGACCCATCGCGCGTCAATGGCATTGCGACTTGGCGGCAGATCAACGAGCTCATACACGGCGTGGTCGTCTAGAGCTCGAAGCTCATCACGCATGGCAGCCTCCCACTGCTGGGGGTCAGGTGATGCGCGTGCCTGGCGGACCGTGGTGGGATCAGGCAACGAGGGCGACGCAGCGGCAGTAGTGGAATGACACTCTGCGACACTGCCAAGAATGGCGGCGTCTAGGGCTTGCTCATGCTCCGTTAGGAGCAGTGCATAGCCAAGGGTAGAGCTGGGGTGGACAACCCCAGTGGCTAAGCCCAAGGCATCCATGCCGGTCGGCAAAGCTGGCGACTGCGCAGGCTGTGACTGCAACGCTCAAGGGTGAGGTGCAGAGACGCTCTGAGAGCGTGTGGGGAGAGCACACAGATGACCACCACGAACAAAGGGAGAGACAGGGGCTGGACCGGAGGGAGCAACAGGGGCTGACATGGCAGGAGCCGGCGAACTGGACACTGGGAGCGGACTAGAAGGGGTCACGGAGGATTGCGCAGGCGACACGAAGTCGGGCGCAGACGGGGAGGGCAAGGCAGGGGAAGCCGGAGCGCTGGGCGGCAAGCCCGTAGAGAGATGTGCAGAGTCTGTGTCAGACTCGGAAGGCCGTACCGAGGGTGAAGGATGCTGAGTGGAGACAGCAGCCGCGGGAACAGTAGGGACAGCAAGGCCAACCTCCTCCTGCAGCCGAGAGAGCAGCAGAAGGGAGTCCGAGGTGACAAAATGACTGAGGTCACGGAGGAAGAGGGAATCGAAGAACAGGGCATCACGAGACTCCACAACACGCTGGCGCTCTCGATCCCAGAAGCGCCAGGCTTTAGACTGGGAGGAGACACCCAAGAAGGGGCAGAGGAGACCACGTGGGGAGAGCTTCCCATTGCAAAGGTCCTCGGGGAGCCAGACAGACGCAACACAACCCCAAACGTGAGCGAGGTGAAGATCGGCGCGGGCGCCATACCAACGCTCAAAAGGGGTGACTGTGTGCGGGAGGGGACCGTGGGGGACACGGTTCCAGACCCAGGTCATGTAGCACATTGCCTCAAAGGCAAACAACGGGGAGAGACCAGACTCAGACAAGAGAGTCTGGACGCCATCGGCAAGCGTCCGGTTCCAACGTTCAGAGACACCATTTTGCTGGGGTATGTAAGGAGTGGAGGTCTCCAGACACACCCCCTTAGACTCAAGGAGGCGGGCGGTGGGTCCACGGAACTCACCACCACGATCACAGCAGAAGACACGCAGGGAGCACTGACACGACCACTCTGCTTGCAAGAGCCAAGACTCGAGGACTGGGCAAACATCACTCTTCTGGCGAAGAGCAAAAATCCAGCGAAATGGAGAGAAGTCATCAGTGAGGCACAAAACATACCTCCCGGCTCCCCCAAGAAACTCATGGGGGAGGGGACCCATGACTTCAGCATGCACAAGATCAAGGGGATGGGAGGACTGGGAAGCAGAGAGGGAAAAAGGAGAGCGATGCATCTTGCCTTGGGCGCAATCGAGACAGCCGGAGGGGCAGGGCACCGGAAATGTGGACGGGATAAGACCAACCACAGGTTGGAGGCGGAGCATGCTGGTGATGGCATCAGTGTGAACGTGCCCAAGACGACGATGCAAGAGATGAACATGGGCAGGAGAAAGAGAGGGAGCGACATGGACGAGAGAGGTGCCAACAGAGGGGGTGGAGGGTGCATGAAGAGGAACACGACAGACCTGGTCACATTTGACACCCTGAAGGACGACACGACCGGAGGAGCGAAGACGGACAGTGCCGACACCCTGACTAGCATAGAAATCCATGCCCTGAACTTCTAGAGAGGTCACCGACAGCAGGCTGAGTTCCAAAGAAGGCACATAGAGGACGTCAGGCAAGAAGAGCACGCCACTGGGGCCGACGAAGCGGACGACGCCAACCCCCTGAACAGGAAGCAACTACCCAGACCCGGTGCGGACAAGACGAACAGGACCGGTAGGACCCAACGAGACAAAGGAGGCACTGACCGACGTCATGTGATGGGTGGCCCCGGAGTCAAGGACCCAAAAGCCACCCGAGACACGTACCCCGGGAAGGGCACCACAGGTAGCAACAGTGACAACAGGAGGGGATGACGAGGCGCACGCGGCAAGGCGACGAGGGAGCACAAACGACTGCAAGTACTCGACCCACGGAACAGACGCAGACAGACATCCAAGAACATGACCAGGGGGATCCCCACAAAGGACAGAGTCAGTATGAAATGAGGGACCTCTGGCCATCGCAGCGAAACTCTCACCTCCCTGATCACGCAGGTGAAGACGCTGAAGAAGAGACTGCTCCAGCTGGTGCTCGCCGGCGACAGAGGGTACCGGGGACGGAGCAGTGGACCCCGAGGAGGGAGGAAGCCATGGGGGAGTGAAGTAGGCTGGAGACAGTGGCCCTGAGTAGGCGGGCGCCCCATACGGCGGTGGTCAACCCCAGGGAAACGCGGTCGGTGGAGGTGGAGGGAGGAAACTGGCGGTGGAGTAGGCCTGTGCAGAGGAGAGACCTGTGGACTGCGTCAAGGAGGTGGAGCTGGAGCTGGAGCTGGTGCTTGAGGTAGATGAGGAGCTTCTGGAGCGATCCCAGTGGGCACGCATGTCGCGGGCAAGGCGAAGATCATTAGGCGGCACAGGACAATTGCGATCAGAGTGCTCAAAAGAGCCACAGTTCCAACACACCAACTCGCCAGGAACCCGAGAGGGGGAGTAAGAGGGCTTCCCCTTACCCTTGCCCTTGTCGTGACCGCGGCCGCGGCCCTGAGAGGCAAGAGCTATAGCGACAGAGGAGGAAGTGGATGATGTGGTAGAGGTAGAGGTGGAGCCGGAGGAAGAGGCAGCAGAGGTGACAGCATCAACCCCAGTGACTGTAGAACGGTGAAGATGCTTGTTTTGCAGGCTGGTCCACCAAGCAGAAAGACGCTCTGCGGAAAATTCCCACAGTGCTCCAACACCAGGAGGGGATCGAGGCGGCACAGGCTGGGACGCGAGGCGCTGTAGTTCATCGGCTTTGATGTCACGAAGAAGGTCAGAAAGTTCCGGGATCAACCCATTGACCATGGTCAGCACCGCCAAGAGCTGGACGGGCGCAGCACTGTCAAGCTCACGAAGCAGCTTGAGCCCGCATGCCCAATACGCATCAGCCGATTCGTCCGCATGCATTAAGAGCGTGTTGAACTGCACAGTGAGTGCGCTTTGAGCGGCCTGGCCAGTGACAGTGGAGCGGCGGCGAAGCATGGTGTATGCACCGATGGGGTTAACAGGGCGTTCGGCGGCAGGGTCTGCATTGTATGTGCCAACATCATCAACAAGCGTCTCAGGTGCGGCAGCGATGAGAGCGCGGACAGCACGAGCAGACTCATCAGCGACAGGTGTGAAAGGCGGAACTGCAGGGAAGTAATATAGCCACAGGTGTTCTCCCTCAGCCCAGGCACTGAAGCGAGTTTCCCAGGTAGAGAAAGCAAGCCCAGTAGCGAGGACAAGGGGTTGTGAGAAGAAGTCATGCTGGCGGGCCGCAGCGGCAGTTGTGGCAGCAGGTGCAACATTGGAGGAGTTGGCGGCAGCAGTGCTAGTGGGAGACGGCGTGGAGGAGGCACCAACATTGGTGTCGGCAGGAGTGCCAGAGACAAAGGCAGGAGGGAGACGCTTGAGGACGAGAGCAGCGACTTCATCAGTAAATGCAGCGCGATTGTCATTCGCGACTTTGAGGCGATCTTCAGCCTCTCGCTGAGCCTCGCGAGCGAGGTGCAGCTGGCGCTGCAGGTCAGCTATGACTGACTCGTCGTCACCAGGCATGGTGACGACAAGGGGGCTCTGCCGGACAGATTTCGTCAGAGTTTCCCCCGCCCCAGTGGGCGTGGGAAATCAGAGGGTGCCTTGGCACGTGGAGAAATGCAGCAGGCCAACCCACCCCAAGTCAGACACGGCAAGCAACCGCAGGGAGAGAGGAGAAGAAAGCCAACAGCAAGCGCCAAGCAGGTGGACAGCTCACGAGGCTGTGGGAGGAGGGGGTCTGCGAAGGAAGGAAAGGAGTGGAGAAACAGCAGCGGCAAAGGCGGCAGCTAGGACAAAGACAGCAGCAGTAACCGGGACGAAGAGAGCAAGAGCGCCTGTGATGAATGCTGCGCCGAATGTGGCGGAGATAGCTGCGGCGGAGATGAGCGGTGACGATGCTAACGGTAGCCGATGAAGATGCTGATGCGTATGTCACAGCGACAGCAGTGGACGTGCGGATCGAGGATGCTCCCGTTGCTGTGGCTGATGCTGCAGATGCTGTGGCTGATGCTGCAGATGCTGTGGCTGATGCTGCAGCTGATGCAGCCACTGCCAGTTGTGTGCCTATGTCAACAGCTACTGCAGCAATGGGACCAATCGCCACGCCTGCCTCAGTATAGGTTTCGGCCGCCCTACCAGCAGACATGGCGACAGGGGCACGCGCAGCCCTGGCTACTGCTGCAAAATTAGCTGCGGCGTCAATGACGGTGGAGGCTACGCGAGAGAACGTGTCTGCAAGTGCAGCCAAATCCTCGACGAACGCCACCCACAACTGAGTGAGAGTGACGCCCTCAGCGACGGCGCCACGTGGTTGGGTATCCTCAGGAGAAGCGGGAGGGGAGACGCTTACAGAGGTTTGAGGTGGCAGGGAGCCGACCGTGGTGTCGCTGCTACCACTACAGCGTGAGCGAGAGCGGCGGTGCGCAGGCCATCCCGCGTAATACAACCCGAGCGACAGCGAAGAAGGAGCCTCTCGGGACGCTAGCGTGGCGAGTGGTGCCGCAGATGCGACGCCGGTCTCCCGAGGGTGGTGATCCGCTGCTGGGGCGGCTGCTGCACTGGAGGATGGGATGCGGCGGCGGATGTGGCAGTGGTCACCACCACTGAGGAGAGGGGCCGATGCGCTGGAGACTGCCACTAAAGCTTTGGTGTGATCTATTGCTGCTGGACTGTGGGAATGCAAGTTGTGGGGCACAGCTAGAGGGCCTGGCAGATAGCAACAGTGCGGCTGAGTAACACCGAGTAACAGCAAGTGACAGGAAGACAGCGGAGAAAGGGAGAGTGAAAGCAGGCGAATGTTTCTGCTGCCTGTCACGGGCTGGCAGCTGCTTTTGCGGCCTCTCACGGGCCGGCAGTTGCTTCTGCGGTGTGTCCTAGGGCCTGCAGCTTCTTCTGCCGCGTGTCACGAGGCAGCAGTTGCTTCTGCTGCGTGTCACGGGCTGGCAGCTGCTTCTGCATCGTGTCCCAGGGCTGGCAGCTGCTTCTGCTGCGTGTCACGAGCCGGCAGCAAGCTCTGTATCAAGGCGCAAGTGAACAGAGAGGGGCTGGCTGAAGAAGCCAGCCGGGGGTGTGCAAGAATGCCGGTTGAGAATGGACGGCTGGCTGCTCGCACCAATGATAAGGAGCNCGCAGGCGAGATGCTGCACGTTGTGGGTCCGCGTGCGACGTCACGAAAGACAGTAGTAACTTGGGCCCAGGATACAGATGTGCAGTCCTGCTTCGACGAAGCTGCTCTGATACCAATAGGTAGGCCTACTGTGACGGACAGACGCAGTAGGCTAGTGCAGGGAGAGCAACAGGCAAAGAAACACCATGGATTGTTCGACGAGAGCAGGAGTTGCAAGTCAGTAGAGTTGAAAAGTCAGTAGAGTTGAAAAGTCAATAACGAGCAATGGAGCGTTCGGCGTTACGTGCTTGGGGCAACGAGCGAGCGAGAAGCGAGCTCAAAGTCACTCGCTGCCCTTGAGTGTGGTTGGATTCGACCCAGCACCTAGATCAATTCCCCCCCCCCATGTAAAAGGCCCATATCCGGTCAGGAGGCCAGTGAGAACTAGGTTTGGGAGAGGCCCTGGCTATCCACC
The DNA here is from genome assembly GCA_023375785.1 of Penium margaritaceum. NCBI lineage: Eukaryota > Viridiplantae > Streptophyta > Zygnematophyceae > Desmidiales > Peniaceae > Penium > Penium margaritaceum. Next base: position 126,775 of record SZWC01004677.1, on the reverse strand, counting down.
ACTGAACCACCACAAAAGTCACACAAGCACGCATCATTCATCATCGGCTTGGTGACAGTCTTTGATCACTCCTCAGAGGGTCCGCCGCTTCATGTCGCCACATCGAGTCAGCGAGCTATCCAGCGGCAATGTCTTCCCCTTGTCAGTCACCTGCATAAGTGAAGTGAGAGTGCGGCGAGGCCAGAGGTCACCACATGAGTCTGACACATAAACCAACATGGGGTGCGGTGGCGAGAGGGCCTGCCGCGAAGTCATCCCAGAATCGAGGGACAGCGCTTCAATGCGTCGTCCTACTTCCACGCTGCTCTGATACCAGTAAGCTGCTGTGCTAGACAAGCAAGCAATAGCTGGGCTAGTGCAAGGAAGACACCAAGCAACGGAGGGCAGAAGCCATAGGAGGTTTGCATGGAAGTTCGAATAAGAGAACAGAGAACGACGAGTCACGCAAAACGAGGTGGTAGCCGTCAGGTGGGGAGGAGGCGAGCGAGCGAGCAACGAGCTCGATCTCTCTCACAAACTCCAAGTTCGGTGAATAGGACTAAACTACCCACTACAGAGTTGCAACCTGTCAACTAGGTCACTGGAGAGAAAACCTGCCATAGAACAGACTAGAGTATGAACCCGATGTAAATGTGTGTGCGCACATGCANAACGAGGCCAGAGGCCACCGTGTGGCACTGACACAACACCAACACGAAGTATCCGATAATTATTTATCGGCCATTTTTAACCCTAAAAATGGCTCGAACGCTACACGTGTACGTCTGGTTAGTAATAGGGGGGGGGGGTTGTTGGGGGAAGGGTGGGGATGGATGGTGAGGGCCCGGTTTGTATCGTTGGTCCTCGCGCGTCAGCTTCAACCAAGAGGCTGACGCGTGAGGATTTACAAGGGACCATCTCTTTCACATGGTGATCCCGCAGGCATGACCGATGACGCACTCCAAGCCTCCGACGACGTTGACATCCGTAAACTTCAAACGTGGAGTGTTTTGAGTATAATAGGGGCGAGCTGGAAAAATAATAGAGAATGGGGTCAAGCCGGTAATATGTTATTTTACTGGGAGTGACCTGTGACTAATCCGCAGAATGGGGCGTGTTGAAGATGGTAGGCCGAAAATGGGGGCGACTTGGAGTTAAGGCGACAGCTATTACCCCCTATGTTACTTTCGTCCTTCGCGTCCAGGTTACGTTCGGCGAAGGCGGCATAATCGAGCAGCGAGAGAGGCGGAAGCTGCAAAGCAGGGAGGACGAGCAGCGGCAGAAGAGGCTGCAGTGGCGGTTGCCCTCACGTCAGCGTTGATGACGGAGGAGGAACAGCAGCCTCAGCAGTCGTCACAGAATCCGCGGTGCCGCCGTCATCGTCCCCAGCTGCAGCAGCAGCAGGTGCAGAACCAGTTGCAGGAACAGGAGCGTCGGGAGCAGCAGTAGCAGCAGCAGCACCAGCAGCAGCAGCAGCGGCAGCAGCAGCAGGAGCAGCGGCAGCAGCAGCGGCAGCAGCAGTAGCAGCAGCAGCAGGAGCAGCAGCAGCAGCAGCAGCAGCAGCAGCAGCAGCGGCAGCAGCAGC
>SZWC01004677.1:60345-86841 GCA_023375785.1 Penium margaritaceum | reverse complement strand
GACGGCCTGCGCCCACGCCAAAACTTCCTGCAGCGCACGTGGTTTCGCCCCTGCGCCCACTCATCCATCAATCGCTTTTGCAGCTTCCGTTCTCAGCTTGGCACAAGGATCCGCCCGGTCGCATCGCCTTCTTCCGCGACGACCTGCGCCCACGCCATAACTTCGCAGCGCACGTGGTTTCGCCCCTGCGCCCACTCGTCCATCAATCGCTTCCTCTGCTTCCGCGAATCGTCCTCAGCCCGGCACAAGGATCCGCTCGGTCGCATCGCTCAAATCGCAGCGACCCGCGCCCATGCCGAAACGTCCATCAGCGCACGCGGCTTGCCCCTGCGCCCACTCATCACATCAATCGCTTCCTCCGGTCTTGCCGCAAATCACTTCATCATTCATCGCTCCTCCGCCATCATCCTCATTTATCATCCGCCCGGCACACGGACCCGCCCGGTCGCATCGCCCCTCCGCGACGACCTGCGCCCACTCCATCGCCATCAGTTTCAAATTCATCATCAGCAATCATCAGTACCCGTGAATGGCACAAGACTCCATTCCAACATCCATTCAACCATTCGTCACCTCTGCCACCTCAACTATCACTCCACCTCTGCTCCATCCAGCATGGCTAACCCTTTGCGCGACTGCCCCATCCTTGAGGAAGATGGAAGCAATATCCATAGCTGGTCACATACTGTACTGACTATGACCAGCACCATCTTCATCAACGAATACCGTGTCTCTGACTTTCTCCTCGGTGCCTATGAGCACCAGCGCACACCTCAGCATTCCCCACATCTTTACCACGCAACCTTCCTTCTGATCTGGGGTCATCTCTTCAACCTCGTGGATATGTCGTTCCATCATCTACGCACCAATGCAAGGAATGGACCAGAACTCTGGTTCAGCCTACAGCTCGAAGCGTGGAAACGACGATGGGTCACTCTCACCTGCCGAGACAATCCCATCATTCCACCTCTGCCCGAAAATCCCAACTCCAGACCCTACCTCAAGATTGATCTGGTGTTGGCGGAAGAGGAAGAGGAAGAGGAACCAGTGGAAGAAGAATCTCCTATACCTGCCCCTATTCCTGCTGCAGAGGGACATGGACAAGCTGCCAAGATCATCTACAAGGAAGTAAGCAACATCCAGGAGTGGCAAGTTCAAATTTACAACCTCCTCTACCCAGAGCTCGTTGATGGGTTTGCAACTACCAATGCCCTCCTTGGAAGACCCAAGTATCTCGGCAAGCGCTGCTCTCCAGCTGAAATGACCAGAAAGCAGGACAGCCTCGACTACGGTCTCCGTGCCTGGCTGCAACGCTTCATGACCAGAGACCTACACTACCTGGTGGAAGCTCATCCAGGTGATCTGCACACCATGTGGAAAGGTCTTCTTGAACGCTGCAATGGTCAACTCCCAGGAGATTGGGAAAGGTACTGTCATTAACTCTTGTCGGACTCAGGGGGTCTGTTGGAAATCATCGACTCCGACAAGAGTTATTCTCATTTTTCTCAATAAAGGTTCAGGTCCGAGACCGAACCACCTTGACTCAACGGCCCTCGGTCAGACTAACCGTTGAAGCCCAACATGTCAAGGCATCCCCTAATAATGTGACATGTGTCACACGCGTCCTGCTTGCGGAAAGAAGCCGTTGCTCATTTGTCCTGTTCTGTCCTTTTATGACCGAGGATGTTCATTCCCTCGAGCTAACCAGAACAGTTCTGTCCATCCTGTTCCCCCTTGGTTCCGCGGCTTCGCCGCCGTGTCTTCGCTCTGCCCGTTCCCCGCATTTCTTGCCTTCGCCAACTCTCAACGCTTCGCTCCGTCACTCTCGCTCCTTCGCTCAGCCCTCACGCTCCGCCAACCATCACTCCTCTTACCAGATCTCTCTCACATCAAACTGTCTACCTCCGCTACCTCGCAACTCAGCCCTCATCCGCTCCCGCGACTAACTCCTCGAACCGCTCTCGCTCACGTTACTCTGCTGACGTACATCTGCATGCTCCGATGCTTCTGCTTGCTTCTGCTACTTCTGTTCTCGTATCTGCATTCTTCTGACAGTTACTACTGCCAGAAAAAATCCAGCAGCATTTCCCCTGCACTGGCGCGTATGGGAGGTCCGCCGGTGTAATCAAGAACCTGTACGTCACTGCTGCTACTGCTGCGTCTGCTGCGCTACGGCTCTGATACCAAGAAGGAACTAGCTAGTGCACAGGTTGGGACAGTAGCATTGATGCAACATGCAGGAACCACGCTCGTTGCTTAGTCTGCCCCCTCAGTCTGCTGCACTAGAGTCTAAGTTTGAGAGCTCTGGTTTGTTACTCAAAAGTGCACGCGCCAGAGTTAGCGCCAGAAAGCAGCTCGAATGAAGTAATGACTGATTAGGAATAAAGAATGAGAAACTGACTGATAAACCCTCCCAGTTCTAGCCTCACCTCTGCTCTGTGAGGCTTGTTACTCAGAAAACCAGCCAACCAGGAAAATCCTAGCATTATCCTGTCTGGCAGAATTTCCTAGGTGAGCCTTGCCAGACACCAGACAGCCCAAAAACCCGGGTGTTGTCCGTTTTACCTAAAAACTGGACCACACCAAAATAACCACATTGCGAACGCAGTCGTGTAGTCAGAATTGGCAAGAAAAATAGCTACGAGGAGTTATGGCTGCCCGAACTCAGGCGCCAACTACACTGCTCCTGAGAGCCAACTACGACTAGTGATGGTGGAATAGCCAAGGGTAGCTGCCGATGGAGCTGGTCGTGTAAGGGTGCAGTATCAGAAGCACGAGGAGGAGGATAACTACACGCTCGGCTGCCCAGCGGCACGTCCACTCCACCAAACAGCGCCTCGTCGGCATCAACGTCCATCTACTCAGTCGTCTGCACGAGCATGTACACCAGCCGAAAGCTCACAGTATGAGTCAGTGAGGCAGTGCATGGGCAAACCAACAACAAGTTTGTCATAAAACTGGTCCAAAACCAGTGTTTTGAGCATAACTTTGCACACGGGCATCCAAACATGGCATCGGCTGAAGCGTGACGTATATATAAAATCCTGAGGCAAGCACTATGTGTAACACAGTGACCTAGCCGTGGCACAAAATAGGTCACTACCCCTTGGGTAGACTTGACCTATGTAACCCAACCGGGTATTTATTTACCCAAACAGGTAATTCGGGGTAAGTCGGGTATATTCCCACGTAGAAATATCTCCCAGGTCAGGATTGCATCATCTGCTGATTGGCTAGTTGATAGCTGTAATGGAAGAGGATGGACTGTCCAGGTCTATCCGATGACATCAGCAGGATATTTTCTATCGTGCAAAAATCTGCCCTATTATGATGAATTTGTCGGTGAGTCGCGCTCCGGCGTCGACTCGGTGGGATTTTACCCGCTGGTTGAGCCGTCAGGGCCAACCATTCCTTCCGAGGGCTTCAGTTCCCCAACTCACGACTCTGCTTGTTACACTGGCATCAGACCCACGTCACGATCCATGACTTCCGCTGTTTTGCTCAATGGGGCCCGGGGTCAACCGGAGGACAGAAAAAGTTTGAGCTCCTCACCTGGTTGGTGTCCGGCTGGGCTCCTTTTATTGGACACGTTGGTTTGCACCCAGCCGTGCGAGCCAAGTCAACTCGGCTGCCCGGTTTACGAGGCCGGCCGACGAGGCCATGCGAGATGGAGCCGTGCGAACTCCCTATGAGCCGCAGACGGGCTTTCGGCCAGTGAGGCCATGGCGCGCTTCGGCCGCGCCTACCGTTGCCCGGCCCTCCACACTCGGTAACACGGCGTCCCGGGAGCACAACCCGCCGGCTGAACAACGCTTTGGCGGCGGCATCGGAAGAACTAAAAACAAAATATTCTTGTTTTAGTTCTCTCCCCTTCGCGCCATCACGGATTCTTGTGCAACGCCCACTGGTGTCCCTTGCCAGGAAGTTTCCTGGCAAGGAAGCAGGCACTGCTGGCAGGAGTAGGCCTGAGGTCTGACGTTTCGGCCTGCTGGTGCACCCAGCAGCGTCGTTTCGGCTTGCTTGCGTACCCAGCAGCGCCATTTTGGCCTGCTGGAGCACCTAGCAGCACCGTTTCAGCCTGCCGGTGTGCCCAGCAGCGCCATTTCGGCCTGCTGGCACGCCCAACAGTGTCGTTTTGGCCTGCTAGTGTGCCTAGCAGCGCTGTTTTGGCCTGCCGGTGTACCCTGTTGCGCCATTTTGGCCTGCTGGCATGCCCAGCAGCGTCATTTTGGCGGGCTGGTCCGCCCAGCAGTGCCGTTTTGGCCTGCTAGTGCACTCAGCAGCGCCGTTTTGGCCTGCTGGTGCGCCCAGCAACGCCGTGTTGGCCTGCTGGTGCGCCCAGCAGCGTTGTTTTGGCCTGGTGGTGCACCCAGCAGCGCCGTTGTGGCTTGCTTGTGCGCCCAGAAGAGCCATACGCCATGCTAGTGTCCCTAGCAACGGCTAGGGAGCCTGCTGGCATCACCAGCAGCGGCATTGGCCATGCTGGCGCTGCCAGCAGCCGTGGCACGAGTGGCGTCGCCAGCAGTGGCAGCCAAGCAAGGGCGCGCCGTGAAGGCACGCGCTGCCACATGCTGCCATGCTGTCGCAGCCAGTAGCACCAAAAAAGAAGAAGAAAAGTAAAAACTGAGAAATGACCTCTCGACCAGCTGATGAGGACCACCCTTGCACCAACTACGCCACTAGCGCGTACTGTTGATTTTCTTCTGTTTACTCTGGGTTCAAGTCAGAGGAGGCCAGGGGGGCCTTAGAGGCAAAGTGCCCGCACGCCCTGCTTTTTTTCTTTTCTTTTTTTTTTTTTGGCTAAAGAAAGCCTTTGAGGTGAGGGAACCTAAGCTGCACCCTTGAGGGTACTGGGCTGCACACCTCTCTAGCGGGAGCTTTCAGCCACCGGCTGTGCTCTGTGTGGATGTCCACACCAGTTTAGGTACCCACAGGACCCTCGTCCTGTGGGTTATGTGGGAGTCCAACCCACTAACCCCACCCCAAAGGTTGTCTTTTGCCACAGTCGTAACCGTGTGCGAGGGGGTTCTAGGTTTCATTCTCTTCAGCAGAGAATTTCACCCAGAAGTACTCGTCCCCCCTGGTGGTTCATTTTGCTTAACCAGACAATGCGTATCGCGGGTGTCACAGATAAATGTGGGGGTCGTATTTTGTTGTCTACCCGACAAATCGATGGGGCTTGAGTGATTCTTCTGAGCATGACAGACTTTTTCTTGTCCGATTTTTCCACTGGGTGGGTCACATGAAGGTTGAGATGTTGTTCAAAGGCGTCGAAAATATTTTTGCATATCAGGGATTTTGGGTTTTTTAGTGGAGGGCGTGTGCCGAGGGATATTGAGCATCGGTATTTCAAGATCTCATGGAATGTCATACATTGAACAGTTTGCCACCAGTTAAAACGAGGGTGTGGTAGATGCAAGAGGAAAGGGTGTGGGTGTGTGAAGTCACAGAAGATTGTTAGGCATGTTAGTAGCTTGTCGACGATTTGCTTTATCATTTGGCCTGCCCGCACGCCCTGCTGGCATGACCAACAGCGGCAGAGGCCCTGCTGGAATTGCGAGCAGTGGCAGAAGCTCTGTTGGCTTCGCCAACAACGGCGCACGTCCTGTTAGCATCGTCAGCAGCGGCAGAGGCCCAGTTGGAATCGTTAGTAGTGGCAGAATCCCTGTTGGCATGGCCAACAACAGTGCACGCCCCGTTAGCATCATCAGCAGCGGCAGAGGCCCTGCATGCACCGCCAGCAGCGGTAGAGGCTCTGCTGACATCGCCAGCGGCGGCACACGTCCTCCTGGCAGTGTCAAAAGCAACAGAGGACTTGCAAGCATCGCCAATAGCAGCGCTCGCAATACCGAGGGTGGTTCACCTTGCTGACATATCCAGCGGTGACATGATCCGTGTTGGCTTGACCGACAACGGTTTGAGCTGCCCCGGTCTGCTTGGCAACAATCTTGGTTATGTGGTACTGCTCAGTAAACGGCCTGAGCCTTGCTGGTCTGCCCAGCAATGGCAGTTGTGCTGATATGCACAGCAGCGGCATAAGCCACGTACTGTCTCGTCACTGAACAACATGAGACATGCTCGCTAGTCAAGGAGCGATGTTAGCCCTACCGGTTTGCCTGGTAGTGACACAAGTCACGCCAGTATATCCAGCAGTAGCATGAACTCTATCAGCTTGCCGGGAATCGCTGACCTTGTAGAAAGGACATGCCCCGTGCTGGCTCGAATGTAGCAAGGCGGGCGACGCCGGCGCTACCAACAGCAGCATCAGCTCTGCCGGCACTCCGAGCAGCAAACCCCCTTGTGCAGCTGCGGACCTCTAAGGAACACGTTTTCTGATAACACAGTGTGTAAACACTGAATTCACCGGCTCTACCACAACCATAGTCACAAAGCAGCCTGGCTGGCCGAAAGACAGCCTACGGTCTGCAGTGTGAACTCCTTGCCCTCCCTCCTCCTGATACTTTTTGGTCAATGACTGGAAGTTCAGCACGGAGACAATATCAGCAGTTATGAGAGGAACCTGTGGTACCTCAACGCTGAAGTGAATTGCTCTAGCCATGGGCTACACGAGCAAAGGAGAAAATGTGGTTAATCACAAAGGCTGAAATGATTCTAGCCATGACAAAACCACAAACGTGGTACTCTCAGTGGATTCAGTCAAATACTCCGATGGTCATGAACCTTTTCATAGACAGGACATGTTCCATGGATTACGACAGATCGCGATCGTAAACATGAAGCAGTGCGTCTCAAACTCTTCGCTCTGCCATGGCATCCGAAGGATTTGTCCTCGGGATGACAGCGGTGATGTCATTGACTACAATGTCAAGAGCAGATCCTGCACCCTAGACACATCTCCAACCTTGGAGGTTCCAAAGTTGTATTCATAGAGATGTGATTGTGCGACCTCATCCCTGTTGTCTTGCACAAATGCAGATGGTTGACTTAAACACCGTGCATACTTGACATGTGTCAAAGCGTATGCCTTGGTTTGTTGAGTCATGCCCATGCTGCGGCACGGGCTTTACGATGCATGCAGTGCAACAAAAAAAGCAATCTCGAGCAAAGCATTACTTTAGTCGCACCTTCTCATGAACAGAGTTGTTCATGCCATTCCATGTGCCCTACACATGATGACGGCAATGCTCAATGCATTTCAGCAATGGCGTACATAAGGAAACCGGGCCGGAAGGCACGATGTTCCTAACAGCAGAGTCACGTGCTCCACGGTAATGGTACGCGAGAAACAAAGCTCGTGACACCTGGCACAAATTATTTGTAGCCTCCATGCTGATAGGCAATGCCACGACTTGACATTGTTCAACATGTGTGGCTTGCCCATCTCTTGGTCCACTTTCCTCCATGACCATTGTGCAACTGTGCTTGGGACATGTTCCAGGTTAGCCATACTGGTGGTGACACTCCCGGCCATGGAACTGACAAACTGAACAGAAATGACGCACTTGCCAAGCTCGTCAACACACTTGTCTGCGGCATGACGGCTCCAACATGTGTCTTTGCTACTTGTCACACCTGTGTGCGTAATAGCTATCAAGATGTGCACTCATCTGAGATACCATCACCTTTTCACATGATTAAGACAAGAGAACAATTGTTGAAAGGAAAATGCATGCCCTTTGCCAATCTCAACATCTTGGCATGCTCATTTCGGGCATGACTTTCCATGCTTAAGACATGGTTGCAACACCATCCTCTCCTTCTGCTTGGCCCATGCTACCATGCATGGATAAGGGACAAAAGTCCACTGAGGACATAGATTACCTCCATGATCACATGTACTCAGTGGGTTTCGATACACAGTGGAGATCTCTTCCACCTTGTCCCCTTCGTGAGGATCAATGTCACCATGTTGAAGTCCACATTGGACTGCAATTCTCCAATATGACCAAAGGTGATCCCATGCTTACGGGCATGGAAGTAACATGATGTAGCAGTTGTAAAGGGGGCTTGTGCTCACATTGTGACACATGCATCCCCTTTACACAGAATTTTATGTTGGATGAATCATGCGAGGTAACACGTACACGTGTCAGATATCCCATGATCCCCGATCTCTTTCCCAAAAGCTAAAACTTGAGATGAGACGTACAAGCGTGCTACAAGCGAAGACACTAACCCATATGGTTTTGGTGTCAGTACTCGCAATGCACAGGACGTGGAAATTGTGAGAAACAATTCCATCCTGCATTCCTTTGCCAAGGGTGCTCGAGATAATTCATGGAGATTATTGATGCATCTATGTTCCACTTACCACCACACTCTCAGTTAACTCTTCACTCCTCCTTTCCCTTGCTCCCCTTCACCCCTCCTCACCAGTCATGGTGGGAGGTGGTCTCCCCATGTCCGTGGCAGGAGGAGACCCTAAAAAAAACTCCAGCAAAGGAGAGTGGCCTAAGCGCATTTTGGAATCGTGCTCCACGCACGAGTTCACTGACAATGAGCGCTTATGGGACGGGCATCGGTCACGCCACATCTGCTGCTTTCGCAAAGATGATGCCCGGTGGGAGCCCCACCGCTAAGGACATTGCAAAGGGAAATGAAGAAGCCAAGGAGGTATTTTCAACTCCACACACTAGAAATAAGGTAGAGGGCCTTGCCAGCACCGCCGGCGTAGCAGACATGGGGGACAAAAAACCTAATGTCACAGAGGGAGAAGGCAATGACGTTGGAGTAGATGATGACCAGCTTTCCTTGGAGGCCCAAGAGGAAGTGGATGATGATCCTCTCAAGGGTATTGATGCAGCCACCTTGGCAGCGATCAACCACCTTGTAGACCTTGAAATCCGTGACTTTCACACGGAAAGAGCTGTTAGGGCTTTAGCCCTAGCAAAGGCGAACATTGGCCCTATTTGGTAGCATAGGGCCACCGTTCCCCTTTGCTATGACCACCTGCTGGTCATACATCTCGTGGCACTGACCCGGATGGCATACCCTTAGGTGGTGATGGGCGGAACACGCTGCCTACCTCGGCACGTGCACCAATCCCACAACCCCAGGATGGCCCATTGGCTCGCATTGAGCAAGGAACACCTGGTAGAGCACAGACATGTGCTACGACCGCCAACATGACCATCGTGTCTAAGGAAGACCAGGGATCGCAGAAGGACCCAGAGAACATCGCTGATGCACTGAACCTTTTGCAAGACGCCAAGGCATACGATAATTCGCTCGATGCTCATAAGCGTAACCAGCTCACAAAGATTGTGCTTTCCCTCAAGCAGCACGTTCATCCTGATGCATTCAGCAGCATGCTGAACATCATGGGTACGTTGGTGGCTGGTCGCATGGCCGACGAGCCTGATCCCGCCCACCCATCCCATGGTCGTAAAGCTAAGCATCGATCACATGATGATGCTCACAGCCTGACGGGTGACACCCATGATGATGATCGGTCGGTGGGCCCGAACGGCTCTCATCGTCTTCATTAGACTGAGAAAGCAATAAGAGAAAAATACCTTGAGGATGATGATGTAGCATTGGGCGCTAGGGTGTAGTTTTCAAAAGGCAACGAGCAATGATCAAAGGTCTTTGTGACCAAGTCTTGTTTCAGCAACCTCTAAAACCCACGGCACTCTTGGATCTATACGTGCATTTAGGAGGTCGGCTCACACGTCGGACGCGGCCTAACATTGTGCACGCAAAGCATGCTACGGTACAAGTCCAAACTTTCCTGACCCCATCAAGCATGGGAAGACCTAGAGGAATATGGAGTTGAATCTAAACAACATTTCTCGAATTCTCCAAGCTTGATCACCTTCTTTGAAGGAACCATGACCATACTTGAATCTCCCATCTTTCATGGGAACGACCCATTCCATACAGCCAGCCACACGGCTGATGTGTTCAAGTAGCTCAGAGTGCTTGTGTTTCATGCACAAATATGACTGTGTTTAAGACATGTGACAATTTCGTCTTCCGACAGTTATAACGCTGCTTTCAGGTTCATCCCACCACGTTCCGTGTAACTGTGCAATATGCACATTTGTACCATAGATATGTCCACAACCTTTGGTCAATAAGATGGGTTTGTGTGTCCAAGCACATCACATTTCCTGGGATTATCTCCACACGGTGGAAGTCTCTGACCACACAACATCCGATGGTACCCACTCGTCCCATCGAGTGAGGAGACGGCAGGCTTCGGGTGTATTCCATCCAGGTCTCAGTTCTACCACATGCCCACTCATCTTTCATGGCGACATGGGAAAGACGTGTGCTCGGAGACCTATGCTGTGAAAACCTTGTGTGTCATAGAAGCTTGGTACTGTCCCGTACAATGTACGATTATGCGGTCTGTATCGTTCAGTTGGTTCATAAACTTTGCTACACATCATGTTTATTTTAGCTGCTGAGCTAACCACCTCTGGCAGAGAAGCCACAAAACCGAAGAGCTCACAAAGTTTTTTAGGCCTTCATCCTTTGTTGACATCTGTCATGCACCCTCAACTTAATCAGGCACCTTGATGAGTACTAACGCATTACATCTCAAGAAGAGCTCAAGTCGTCAATACGCAAGAGATCATCAAGCAAGGGTTGATTGATCAGCATGCATGAAAAGTCCTTTTATAGCTGTCTTTCCAGTCCTATAACTCAAAAGCACATTCCTGGGAAGTGGCCTGAACTAGCCACATCACCAATAGACTTTCACTGTGGGCTTGACACATAAGCATCCTAGTGTCAAGGTGACAGACCAACCATGTAGCATCCAAGAAGAGATGGACTATCTTTCTTGGAAGCTTCCATAGCAAACAAGATGTGCATGGGGCCAGGATCGAACTCATGACCTCTCACTTGGCCAAATCAACAAAATTGTCAGGGTAACCACTCACCCACATGGTGTACTCACAGGTCATATCTCACATAACACAGAGCATAGTTGAGTCACTCTACAATGGATCCAGGGGTCATACCTCCACAAGGGACAGAGCATTCCTAATCTGTCCTATAACACTGAACAAGGGGCAAAAACATTCAACACTTCACACTTGTGACAAAAGCACCAAGCATTGGCCACTGTCACCTTGCGAGCCGAGGGCTCCATTGGGAATGGTCGTTCAGCCAACCCATCTGAACCAGCTAAGATAGCCACATGTGGACCTGACCACATGCACACTGTCCCTTCGGTTTCCGGTTGAGGATCCCTTGTGGAGGTTGTGCTTTGATTTGGTTGACCACCACCCCGGGGTAACCACCCTGGCGTAAGCCCCACGAAGAGAGCTTTCTTTCGGTAATGGTGGCACTTCATTGTGACCCGACAAGTATTTTCCCGGGCACTTGTCGCAAGGATGCTCCTCAGCAAAAGGGGTAGGACGCGTTGTCACAACACCAAGGCTGAACACCGAAAAGCCCACCAGGAAATTCATTTTCCATCACACAGCTTTCTCTTCAAGACCCAGCACGGAAGCCCCATGCTCAGGCATGGAAGATATTGTCGTTGTGTCAACATGAGACAGGGGATGTCTCACAAATTCAGTGTACGAAACTTCACTGAACCTTCAAATACCTAAGTCACGTGTACATGGACCCTGGTTTGGGACCCTTATGATGGAAATCCATGCTGTGGCATGAAGCGTACATGCCCCAAAAGAAATCCTTGTAACGCTTTGCGACACAAGCATGTGGTGAGGATACGTGCATTGGCAAGCATCATGTACTTGCATGCCATTAATTTGATGTTTCTTTCGTACATCCTCCCGTGGACATGGCTTGTACATCTTCTTGTGGGCGACAAGCGTCACCTTCACGCTTCACGAACTCGCTTTGTTGGATTTCTCCTCCAGAGCCAGTTTGAAGAGAGAATTCCTTTCCCTTTACAAACCAAGGACGGTTTGTTGCTAAAGGGGGAGGAATGGAACACGGCGACCTAGCCGTGGCACAAAATAGGTCACTACCCCTTGGGTAGACTTGACCTCTGTAACCCAGAGGTCAAGTCGTTTGGCCGTTTATTTACCCAAACAGGTAATTTGGGGTAAGTTGGGTATATTCCAACGTAGAAATATCTCCCAGGTCAGGATTGCATCATCTGCTGCTTGGCTAGTTGATAGTTGTAATGGAGGAGGATGGACCGTCCAGGTCCATCCAATGACATCAGCAGGATATGTTCTATCATGCAAGAATGTGCCCTATGACGATGGCTTGGTCGGTGAGTCGCGCTCCGGCATTGACTCGGTGGGATTTTTCCCGCTGGTTGAGCCGTCGAGGTCAACCATTCCTTCCAAGGGCTTCAGTTAACCAACTCACGACTCCGCTTGTTACACTATGACTAGTTACAAGAATAGTTCCAGCATCAATCGATGGAAACATAATGCAAAAAGTTATAAAATGAGCCCATAGCTAGTGCACCTAGAAAAACTTAGAGGTTACAGTAGAATTTTAGAGGGTCTTAGCAAGTATCCAAGACAGCATCCCTGTTGTTTCTGGTGGATGGATCACCATATCACGACACTCCATCACCAGTTGCCTCAGTATGCGGAATCTATACGAGCATGAACACGGCCGAGTGGTCATAAGAAGCTGTACAAGCAGACAGGGATGGCTGATCACATGACAACAATTATTCCGCAATACATGTGTGTCCATAGCGTGGAACTTTACTGAATGCATTCTTGCATAATATTTCTATCTGACTGGTTTCGATAGTTTAGATGCAAGTTTTGCGTTGACTCGACATTGCATGCATGAAGCGTCATTGTCATGATGTCAGTATTAATCACGATCAATCACAAACAACTTCTTTTAAGGGCTTGTTACTATTTGGAGGAGGATTTACAGGCGGTTTGCATGGGGGGTCCAAGACTTTGCATTCAGGAAACTGCTAGAATGCTCTACCGTGGAATCCAACAAGTGCCCGCACAAGAATAAAGCAGTAAAACCTTAACTTCTTACTGGGTAGGATTTGAACTCGGCGTGCTTTCCAAACCGAGGGGGCTGCATGCTGGAAAGAAAGCTGAGAGTGGGACTTTGGCTCGGTTGCGGTCCCCTATCAGGATGTAAGTTTTTTGTTTTGTGTAGGCTCTGTCCATGGAAAACATAACAAACCCTGATTCCAAGGTGGAGGGGGGGATTGCTTAATCGCGATTATCCCGAGTGAGTGATGACCCCAGGATGAGGGAAAGCTAGCACCATGTTGTGATTTACGCATGCACTGTCTCGGTGATCTGTATTGTGACCTTTGGGCCCGTGTACATTTTTTTGTAGACGATTTATTCAGTGAACAACTGTGAGTAATAAGCAGTGAGGGGGACGTTGTACCCTGGTGAGATGCATATCTCCTGTCCTTTATTGTGGAACCTCTTACGTGACATAATTGCATGGAAAACTCCATTGGTAGCAACCATTGTTGTTCATGTCGCCACGTTTCATATGCAGTTGTTTTGAATAATGTGGAGTCTCCATTTGTTCATCCAACTATTACTCTGTTTTTTAATTTTCTACCTGATTCTGAATACACAAATGCATTCACATCTTGCATATTTTGGTATGGTCCAGCTTTCAGGAATAAGCACACAACTCCTGTGTATAGGGTTGTCGGTCGTCTAGTAGGGCCTACAGAGAAAACTCCACCTGGCATAATATGCTACAATATCCTGATTGAATGGTAGACTGTGTAACAATCCTAAAAGATGTAAGGGCCTAACTTAGTCTGGGTGGGGTCTCCCACCTGAGCTCATTTTTTCTCATTAACTCAGTTTTTACTAAGATTCAGGTGCAGTTCTTGGCTACCTCCTAAGCTTGAATTTCCCTATCACAACTGATCAGTTAGCACTGCTCAAGCACTAAGTCTGGGTGCAATACGCCACACAACTTAGGCCAAGTGTGTGAGGTGGTAGAATGTAATATTTTACAACATCTATTTCAGCTTACTACTAGAGCCACAACATAGCAAAAACAACAGGCTGAGCAGCAACAGCAGCAAACAGATGCCAACAACGTTGGGTAGACTGCCAGACACACAGTGCGATGGGAACTCTGCCGAATTATGCCTGTTAAAGATAGTCCCATTTGGTGATGACTTGAAAACGCTCTCGACGTTGGGGAAATGCTCCTCAAATATTTATCGCAGCATTGACCCTGCGGTGATGGTGGCATAGGCGGTCACATCGACGAAGAATAGCATGATGCTGATGATGGAGCCGGCGTACGTGCAAATAGAAATGCCATGCAGCAGAGAATTGTCCATGTTTTTATACCTTCCTTCCTTGTATTTTCCTCGTTCCTCACCCCTTTTTTTTTCTTGAGACCGCCTCCCTCACAGCCTCCCATTCTGCCGGGTGAAGCCATGTCTTCAAGTTAGGAGGCAATAGCTGGAGAAGAAAAGAAATGGAGCTTGGAAGGAGAGAGCATATAGTAAGTTCTAGTGCCACATGGCAGCATGGCAGCTTCTGCCACTCATAGCAACAACACCCATAGCAAAAACCGCAGAAGATATCACAGCAACAATAACAGGTGACATATAAAATGCAACTACCACTTCTACCTCCAGTATAGCAGGTGCAAAGTGCAGCAACAGCAGCATATGCAAAGGAACAGGCGGCAGGCAGCTGCAACAACAGACTGACTTGCATAATTTATTGCGCACAAGCGCGTTGCGTTGGAGAGAAGAACCAATGTCTGTGCAATGGTGGCGGTGAGCAGCAGCAGCTGCAGCATCATTAGCGCAGGGAAGCACCAGCACCAGCACTGTGCAGCAGCGTACCAGCTAGAGGAGTAGGAAGACCTTTGACAACGTGATTGAAGCAGCGGTAGCCGGCGGTAGGAATAAAAGTGGCAGTAGCGACAGCACTAGTAGTAGGATTGGCGACTGTAGAAGCAACTACTACACAAGTCTCCAAGAAGCTCCATCCACCCTCGGCGTCGCAAGGTGGCAGAGGGGCTGCCATTGACCAAAACCTAAACCAGAAAAGAATAGGGAAGGGAATTTTTCACTTAATCCATCGAGGTAGGGCTCTTGAATAAGAGGATATTCCATAGATATAGAAAATTCCAGGCGAATACATAACATTTTCTCCACATTGTGAATCCTTGATCATTGTTGAATGCAACAAATTTCATCATTAAACCTCCAAAGGGGAATAACAGCAAAAAGAACAAGTGAACAAATAACATGGGTAGGAGCAGCAGCAACAACGTTTGCCGCTCACCAACATGGCTTGACGAAGCACCGGTGGCACGACACAGTCCAACTCAGCTGGTGACATGCAGACCACGGCCCTGCCACCACGTGACCTCATGGTTGCTGTTTAACAACAGGTTGATTACCTGCATAGATTCTTGGCCACCTCACAACCTGATCTGACCTCCAGTTCTACGCAGTCGATTTTTCCTAGCCACCGTGGAACTGTGCTCTCTGTTGTAGGACAGACAGTACTCCACCTGTAGTAGCAACATCATTGACAGTTGGTCTCTAACATCCTAGGGTCCCTTGCCACTATAGCTGGTGCTCAGCACAATCCACAGGACTTTAATACATCTCCACCTCAGCTCAAGGTGGGGCAGTTTGCTTCTTGGGAGTTGTTGTTCCACCGTTGGGCTCAATATGAGGTTCTCTGGTCCTACTATACCATAAAGTACGACTCCTCCCTTCATGAGGAGGCAATTGACATAACTCGTGTCTAATGTTCCCTGCTTTTGCTACACCTGAGACTAATCACACCGACTTTGAGCCCTTTATCGACAACTCCACAGTCAGTAATGACCCTCACCCCCGTGAGGCCTCAAAAAACCTCACTTGTTTCACCTCACCTTTGGTCATGCCGCCATCGACTGCCTCCCGAAGGAGTTCAGTGAACTTAGGATGAGCAACTCTGACTTCGTAATCCCCTTCTGGCATCGTGCACAAGAAATCCTAAATCGAGTTGGCAAGGCTGCCCCACCGTCCTCTTGGCTTGCCCTCCTGGCCGCCCTCCTTACCATAAAAAACAGTGCCAACTCTGACTACTCAAAGATCCTCGATGGCTTCGACCTCGACATTCTGGAGACCATGTAATCCCACGGCTCACTGATTGTTTATGTCATGCCGGGTTCCAAAAGCACAAGGAGGCGATTAAAGGCACCCTCCTATAGCGTGGTGGCACATCTGCACCGGTAACAATCAGCTCCGTCCCCTAGCACCACCGGCGCCTTACAGGGTGCTTGCCGCAACGGAGGGACACTTGAGAAGAATGGGAAGTAGTAGGAACTCCTCAGGCTCCACCCCTCTATTCCCCCCCTTCTGGCTTAGTGTGCTTCATAATCGAAGAAGGAGAGTGCCCGCATCCTTCTTCTCCTACATTGGCATCGTCAATGCCACTGGAGAGGGGAGAGAGGGAGTCCTCTCTCCCCCATCGATACCATCGGTACTGTAGGAGGGATGGGGAAGGATGAAGTCCTCCACTCTCTCCTCCCCCGTCAGTGCTGTTGTCACCAAAGGAGGAAGGAGGGGGAGAGGATGTCCTCTCCCTCTGTGCTCCCTTTTCCGTACCGTTGGCGCCAAAGAAGGAGGAGGAAATGGACTTCCCCCTCTCTCCTCCCCAACAATGCCATCTGCATAAAAGGGGAGGGGAGTGGGGATCTCCTCCCTCTGTCTTCCCCTTTGGTGTAATTGGTACAAAAGAAGGAGAGGGATAAGGAGTCCCCTCCCTCTCTCCTCCCTGTTGGTGCCATCCGTACAAAATGAGGGAGGAGTGCTGGAGTTCCCTCTCTCCCTCATCCCTCTTGGCACCGTCTACACAAGTGAGCAGCGAAGAGGAAGTCCTCTCCATCCCTCCTCCTTGTCCATGAAGTTGGCGGAAAGGGAGGGAGGAGAGAGAGGGGGTATCCTCCCTCTCTTGTCCCTGTCGGTGCCATTGACATAGGAAGGGGAGAGAGAGAGTTCTTCCCATTCTCTCTCTTCCCCCCTGTGGTGTAGTCAAGGATATAGGGATGGGAAGATGGAGAGGCTACCCTTCTTGTTTCTCGCATGGGCTAGGTTGGGGATTTACCCCTCACACCAGTCGTTCCGTGCCGCTACACTCGCGCAATGAGTCTGAGTGTCCATGCAAGCAAATGATCTTTTTCAAACATGGAGCTCTTTACTCGTCAAAACGAGGCTTCAGCTCTTTGGGCTAAGCTCTCAGCTTGTTGTTCCTAATAGGGTGGCATTTGATGTTTAGGCTTGCTGCCATTGGAGTCGCTCAGGGCTCAGTGCTCCATAGTCGCGTCCGTTATACCGATTGGGTTGTGTTTGGTCGAATTATCAAAATATATATGTATTTATGTGTGTGTGTGTGTGTGTGTGTGTGTGTGTGTGTGTGTGTGTGTGTGTGTGTGTGTGTGTATATATATATATATATATATATATATATATATGTGTGTGTGTGTGTGTGTAAAAGTTAAGTGTGTTGATACCTGAAGCTATTTATAAATGGGAAGACCGATCGCACGCTCGAGGTTGAAGATTTCTTTTTCTCTTAAAAACGTGTTGGCTCTGATGCCATTTTAACGCCTCGGTATCGCTTGAAACTACCTGAAAAAATGGAGGTAGGCCTCCAAATGTGTAGTCCAAGGAGGTTGAGTGACTGGCTACCTCGGCCATTTTGACTGAGTCTCGCCACAGTGAAACGGACAAGGTTGTAATTGGGCACGGTTCAAAACACGCAACCTAAACCTAATCGTTCCCCGTGACATGGCCACGTGGAAACAAGACCCTAGCATCACTTTAAGAGTGGAGATAGAGTCATGCAATGGATTTTCCATCACGGCACTTGTCTCCTATTCTCCTAGGATCTGACCCAGGGATTTGTTTCTAAGCTAGTCGAAGTACACTTTAGCCCATATGTATATTTTTCACAGTGGCTCCTCAAAATATGAACCTAAAGTCCCCGAAGTTCAGAATAAATGTCGAACGGTGAAAAGGCCGACTACACCCTGTTTTGTCACATGTGACCCTCACATACCCCTGCATCATAAAAACAAGCCCCATCTGCCCCTCCATCAAAATAACAAGCCCCATTCGCTCCTCCATCCGAAGAATACGCCCCGTCCGCCCCTGTCCAGCAACAAAAATCCCCATTCGCCTACTGGTTTTCACCATGCTCGAATAGGGATGCATGTCGCTGCTCGAGCATGGTGAAATCGGACATGCGGTGCTAGATCGCGGCCCTCCATTGCAGTCGTCGCGTTAGAGGTCCGCGATAGCATTGAGGAGTGAAGGGAAATGCGGGGTACTCGCGCAAAGAAAATACCGGTCAGCGCTTCGTCAACTGCCGGCAATCCCCCCTCCCCCCGGCTCACCTGCCCACCAACCCGCCCGCTGATTGACGCCCTCGCAATTGAGGGATGCGATCGAATGCGTGGCAAAAGGCTGTCGGGGTGGATTGGGGGAGGGGGGGTCTTCGCCGGGGATTCCGGCAGACGGGCGTTGGCCGAAATCTCCCACGCTTGAAGAATGGGGAGTTGAAAATTTACCTTCTGGTATTATTCTCATTTTGAAAACACGTTTTACCCATTTTTGGCATACAACCATACGCAGACCCACCCCTTGAGTATACACGAGGTTTTCTGGTTATTTTTTTGCAAGGGCACCGTCTGGGCCCTGCGATAGTGGGGCCCAGCAGGTTCCCTTTCAACGCATGGGGAGTCTCGGACCCCCCATGCAAACTCCCCGCAAACCACTTCCAAAAAATCACGAACCTCTTCAAAAATGAGTTTGTGATTGTTGGGTAAAAAAGGTGACAACAGCATGTCCACGCCGCATCGATGCGACTTCGACATGCTGTCTTTCAACAAACAAGAGGGGTACATCACTTATTTTCTACACCTGAAAACTCACATCCATGTAGAAAGGGCGAATGAGGCTTATTGTTGTGAGGCAAGGGCGAATCAGGCTTCTTGTTCCGTAGTAGGGGCGAATGAGGCTTCTTGTTCCGAGATATGGGGGTGTCAGGCTTATTCTCTGAAACAAGGGAGATATGGTCAATCCACCCTTTTAACGATGAAAATGCTGATTACCCCCTAGTTTGTCACCTGTGGCCCTCATATACCCCTGAATGTTTAATGACCATTTTTAACCATGATGATGGTCCATACGCAACATTTGACAGAGTTTTATGGCCTCCTAACATCTATAGCCTTCTGTTCCCGCCTCCGCCTCCATAGGACAACACAAGGAATTTCATGTTTTTCCCTCTATTCATTTGCATTCCCATCCTTGTCCTACATTTGACATGCAACAAGCTCTTAATCGTAGCTTTGTGAACGAAATGACCTTTTTCACAGGACCACTCACCCACCCGTTTATTCCCTCATTTCGATTCCCTTCCTCCCACTGAGCACTCCTTCAATTCCACTTGTTACTCCTTGATTCTAAATCTCTTTAGCCATCATAGGAAGCAAACTGGTAAGAAAAAAACTTCGATAAGTCTTTCCAATAGCTGACCATTCACCACAAAACTTTCCATCCTCTTCCTAAACTCCGGATCAGGAACATAACGGCAATAGTTATTTCACGCTTCGTCTTTGGAGCTCACAACATCTAATTCATATAATCTTATTAACGTGGTCTGTCCTTTTTGCCAGCAAGTAGCGGGTGTTGAACATTGATTTTTTTTATGTCCAAGAAAACAGACCCTTAGCGATCATCTTGTATGTATTCTTTGTAATCTATTCCCTGACCTCTCTTAAAAATTGAATCGTGTTATTTGTGGACATCGTGAAACATTATTTGGTTTCCTACGCACTCTTCATTGTTTTCTCTCATAACGCAAGAATAATGGGCTCATAACTCTGTTTAAATACATCCAAAGCTCCAACCCACCCCATATTTCTTCTTTTTTTTCAGAATACCCTACTGCCTGATGAAATCGTTGTTAAATAATTCGTTTTTTGTTCGAATTCAACTATTTGAGTGTGTGTAGAAATTTGTAAAAGTTTCTTGAATACGCTTTAATATTTCTTTTTTTGGGGTGTGCTGTTTTTTTGTGTGGCGAAGTGGTCTAAGTGATGTGTTCGCTATTCTGAATGTGCGTTTGGGTTCAAATCGAAGTGTTCCATGAATTTGTTACGAACTGGTTGCGAGCGTGTTACGACATGTCACGACAACGCACGACCAGAGCGTGGGTTTCAGTAGTCGAGAGAAGTTAAAGACATGTCGTGAGAGAGAGAAAGAGATGTGGAGAGGGAGAGAGATGGACACGGGCATGTGATGAAAATCTTATTCATAGACAGAACATGGATCAGCCTACGATGACATCCTCCTTCTCATACCCCTGCTGGTCAGACTCAGTGACGTAGGTCAGCACGTCCTTGGATGCATCACGCTGGAAATCCACATCGTAGAATTTGTCCCAACCACCCTGACGCCATGCGTTCTGGACAATCTGTGGGTTCTTGCGCTGGTGACCCCATCCCTGCAGCATCCAACCGAACGCAGCATCCTTGATGTGATGCATGCCGAGGTCGACGTGCGTCGCATCCTTGAGCTGCTCTCCCATCCAAGACGAGTAGACCTTACTGAGTTCTCCCTTAAAGGGTTTTTGCAGGCCGATGTCAGCGGGCTGAAGCTTCGCGGTGCAACCCGCGAGGATGTACAGCAGCTACAAAAATGGAAAACGCTCACGCACCCAAGCACGGAAGCTGTCCGATGCCTGGGGTCGCCATGCGTCAAGGATCAACAACAGCTTGGTCTTCGCATGGTCGAGGTTGTAGACGTGACACTTGTGAATCAAAAACGGTTCGAGAACCATGGAAAACCATTCTTTTGTTGTTTCGACGCTTGCCCAGTTGTTGAGCGTGTGCGAAAACGGCCACTTGGAGGTCTTCACGGCCACGTCAGAGTTGGGGCCGCATGGGTGGTAGGCTTTCGTCTTCCCTGTCTAGATGACCTGGAAGGGGAGAACCTCTCCGTCCATTGCTGAGGCCACCAACACCGTCACTTGATGCTTGTCCTCCTTCCCGCAGACCTTTACCTCCTCTGCACCTTTCGGCGCATAGGTATAGCGAGGCGCGGATACGAGGTGCACGTCGGCGTTCACCACCAGGTAGGCTGGGATCTTGTACAAAGAGATGTAGAACGCGACTCGTCTGTGCATGGCGAGTGCACGGAGCTCACAGTCGGAGGGGAGCTTCTGTGACGCCGTTGTGTCGCAGCGCCATGCCCAGTTGAGCTCCTCCCCAACGAACTTTTGGCACCAACTTCGGCTGAAAATTTCGTTGACCGGCTTGCCACCCAGCTCGTCGACCCCGCGCTCTCGCAAGATGCCATGCACCTTCTCTTTGATGATGGCACTGCTCAGTGGGACCCCCTTCTCCCGAAGCGCCTCTAACGCACGAAGCACCTCGCCCTTCAGTATCGGGTGCTCGTGGAAGTAGGACTTCCGTCCACGGCTGTCCTGCACACGTGGCTCACTGTACGTCGCGACATCCTTCGGTTGCGCACCGCCTTGGACGAGTGCCTGAGCATAGCGACGCTTCAGAACGTTCCCGCATGGATCATACCACCCCTTCACGGTGCTGTATGCGAGACGTTCGTAAATGGATGAGGTAGATGGGGTGCAGTAGGTGCGTCCGGGGAAGGCGATGGCGTTGTGGATAGATCCGACATGCCTCATCACAGCCACGTGGATGGTCGGGAAATGTCCCAGCCCGAACCAGTCCATGTACGAGCCGCGTTTGCTCGTGCATGCGGTGGAAGAGGACGATGATGAGGGCGGAGCAGAAAGGGGCATGGAGCTGGCCTCCACATCATCAGCCAGTGCTTCGTCATCGGCGTACGCGTCATCAGCCTCCAGCTCCGCCATCAACACTGCGACAATCTGCTTTTCTCGTGCATCATGCTTGGCCAACTCCTGTGCAGAGACGACAACCAGTACGGTGGCATCGATGTGGTCGTCGACGGCTACATGCTGGTCTTCATCGGCAAAGACTGCCTCACCCTCGCTTGCCTTGTTCACAATGTCGGCGCGGGAGGCTGCCTTGTTTTCGGAGACGTCGCACAGGACCACGCGCGGGCGCTTCTTCGGGAGTCTCTCGTGGATAGAAGTGTCCGCGGACACATTTTCAGTCGTAGGACCCACTGGTACGGTGCCCGTCAATGGTGTCACGGACGGTGGAAGGACAACAAACGACGTCTTTTGCGGACGGCTGGGGCCACAACGGGGTGGGACGATTGGTTTAGGCCCAGCGAGGGCACGCGCAACGTTCTACTGATGTTCCTTGCGAGACACTTTGCTGAAGAAATTGGTTAGGCGAGACATCGTGACTAAGTTGGTAGTAAATGACTAGGCTGCTATCCATATGGACAAGCTATTCATGATTCGCGGGGTAGGGCGACTCCATGCTGTGCATGGCATGACCGTTGATTTTCGTTTTGCGACACGATGCCGCTTTCGCTAAGGCATGGACCACCGACCAACGAAATCAAGACAACGCACGACGTCCGTTCACAATCGTCGTTCGTGCCATTCTCCAGATGAAACGTTAGCCACGGGGAAAAAAATCCGCAAAGAGCTGTTCCCCACACAGGGGAAATAGGCAAAGCCAATGAAATCATGGTTACACTTGTGCCCTGTTTCGTTGTAATTGAGTGGAAATAAAAAAATATTTTTAAAACGAAATTCGGCTGTACACCTGAAAATATTTTTGAAAATTAATTCATCAGGAATTAGGGTAAGTTCAAATATTAAATATCTGTGTATAATCCTTTGAGTTGGATTTTGTGCACCCTTTTTTTTCTTCATATGTTACTCACAATTGAGTTTGATTTTGTGACTAATCCTCGGACTAACCCTCTGGTGGAAACACCCAAGTCTGTTTTTCATTTCCAAAGATAGACTTACCTCATGGGCCGGGTCCACCCCCGAGCTCCTCTTTTTTCTGAGGGAGCCCCTCAGCTCGTAGGTTGCAACCAGTGGCTAAAAACAAAAAGTAAATTTCGGCGTGTTCATCATGTCTGGAAACGAGCCTCAGCTCGTTAGCATGTCTGTCAGTGTAGACCTGGCGGGAGAACGTAATGGCCAGCCGTAAACGACCGCACCTAGTGAGTTTCTTCTTTCACTTTGCATGTTTGTACGGTCATGCACACCAGGTACCGTTTGCCAAGGTTTAGACATTTTCAGCGTCCGAATGAGGGGGATATTCCAATATTATGAAACACATATGGTTCTTCCATTTTAAATGTGTTTCTGAAAGCGAAAAACCCCTCGTCGAATTTTACGTCTTCTAGACTTGTGGCGGCGGCGTCCACGACCGACTGCAGTTTTGGCGCGCGGCGGATAGGTGACGGTTGCTTACATCACGTCTGTGCGCCTCGGGGCTCAGCGATCGATCGTCCGCTGCGGACTTTAACTTCAAGCACTTCATTTGATTTCTTATCGTCTTCCTCGCTGTCGGATCCGCCAAGTTATCTGGTCTGGTCGTGGGAAGAACGCATCGCAGCTCCGATCCACCTGATTCAGGTCCACGAGCGACTTCGAGGGACAGAACAGCAGCCATGGCTCGCGCACTCCTCCTCGTAGCTCTCGTGTTCTGTGCAGGTCAGCTCTGCTGCTCCCAGTTCCCGCGTCTTGAACAGCCTGGTCTTACCTGTGTCCGTGCCAATGCCAACGACGAACTGCAGTCAGTCACACTCCGTTGCATGCGCTCCGCATCTCCGACATGATAGATTCGCCACGGCTAGTTCAAGGAGTCGGAGGCTCGAGAATGCAGCCAGGCTAATTCATGCGCTGTTGCGTTGCGTTCAGGTTTCCTGCAAGTCGAATCTGCACCGCGGAAGGTTGCGCCCAGCCCTTGCAGCTCGCCCCTTCAAGTGAGCACACGCTGCATTATTCGAGAATGTTCGTGCATTCATCAGCTTGAATAGTTCCCAGCGTGCTTTATGCACACACTCCAAACACACTTTTTGGTGCTACGCAGGCCTGCGACTTTTACTTCGCCCGCAGCAGGAGCGTCGTCCCCACAGTTACGCTGAAGGCGGGAGCTGGCAACCAGATCCTCGTCTCCAACCCGGTCGTCCACAAGTGAGTGNCGGCAACGTTGTGCAAACTGCTCAGACCTCTTCGTGCTCCTTCGCTGGCACACGGGTAAGGCTGCTTCTCATCACCGACTGCTTTCTTGTCTATGGCCTGCAGTGATGAAATCTGTGACCTGCCATCTGCACTGCAATCTGTCTTTTCAGTGTGTACGCGGCAGAACCCAGCCCCCCCCCCGCCCCAGTCTCTCTCAGGTCTCCACCTGCCAGGATCTATCTGACAAGCTTGGTCGCATGCTACGGCTGTCGTTTCAGGCAAAGTGCACTCTGGTCACATTCCTGGGCCCAAATCCTAGCCAGGTCACAAACGTCACCAACCTCGTCGGTCTGCATCCTATCACAAAGCTTCAGCTAAGGGTACGTCTTCTATGTTCTTGCTACTTTCTGCCAGGAATTGTCCATTATGCCGTTGATTGTCTGCCGCAAGGTCTTGGTGAAAGCTTTACCTCTGATGACAAAACAAAACGGTATGTTTGAGAACTAAAACTACGTTGAATGGCTCCTCAGGGAAAAGCTGGGCTCCCTCCTTGGGGCCCCCTGCATGAAACATACAATGTATGGACATGTCAAGAGGTCGCTCTTGGAAGAAAACACAACCTGTGGAAAATCACGCAGAAACACAACCTGTCGGAATGGCAGAGAGTGGATTCGGCACTGTCTGGTGCGTGGACTCGCCACTCACTTGTCAATGTTTCTTTG
The DNA here is from genome assembly GCA_023375785.1 of Penium margaritaceum. NCBI lineage: Eukaryota > Viridiplantae > Streptophyta > Zygnematophyceae > Desmidiales > Peniaceae > Penium > Penium margaritaceum. Next base: position 62,141 of record SZWC01004677.1, on the reverse strand, counting down.
CCAAAGGGCGCAGATTTGTCTGCATTTTCACAGCTCCAGTGCACGGTTCTCCAGTCAAAACTCTGTGGCCCCGGAAAGGACAGACCCTGGCCGGATGAGACGTCTGCATAACACCTTTTTTAATGTGCCTCCTTTGGGTGCAGACATACAAGAACCGCTGTGCAAAGCTGAACATGGATAATCTGTATGTTGCTGGTACATGGGTCAACCTTGGCGATGGCAAGAAGGGTTATCCTCAGGTATGCCTCTGACAAATGTATGTGGACAAAAATGTGTCTGCTGGTTACTTTGTTCCCGTACTTCCTTGCTATCATCCTTTCTCCCCATGTTGTGCAGCAAGCAAAGGTGTTTCTGCCGCAAGCAAAGGTCCCTGCCAAACTGAGCTTCAGTGCTATCAATTCATTTCCTGGACATTTTATGCAGGCACGCCGGTGTGTCGTGTTCAAGACCGTGTGAGGTTTCCTCTTCCATTCCTGGCAGATGGGATACCGGTATGGGCTCGGCCACCCATGGTAATAGGTTTCTGTGAAGCGGCTGACAAGCTGAAAGTTCTCATAGTCTGTCGCCAGTGAAACTCGGTTCCACCAACTTCTGTAGTGTGCGGATAAGGACATCCAGGCTCCTCACTGTCCATCACTGTGGACCTCTCCCTTAAACGAGTGAGGAATGGATGCTTAGCTTTGTCTTGACCCCCACGGGAGGGGTATTGCCACTCTGATGTGCTCAAAAGGGCTGATGCACAGGACATGACATCATGTGCTGGAAGCGGAACATTGTTACTGGATTAGAACTATTCCATTTTCCAAGCTGCTGATGGTCATTCTAAGTGGAATGCATCCACGTTGCATGAACAGAGCACTGTCCTGAGTTCACCCATACTACCGATGTGATGAGAATCAATCTTGCAGCATGCGTCTGGACATGGTGTGTGAGAGGGCAACTGACGCTTCTTTGTACATAGGCTGTGACAGTGGGCAAATCCAAAGGATACATGTCTTTAGTTAGTACTATCTCTCCTGAACCACGGGAGGAATAATCAGAAATAATGATTAGGTGCAGCAAGTAAAAGTGAGACTCCCTATAATGTACCGCCTTCTTAGTGGCACCTCAGACTAATGTTCCTGCCAAATCCTCAGTTCTTCAAATCTCCCCTATGTGATGTGAGCCATCCCTGGCTATTTATGGGGCTTATTGTAACCACTCAGTTGTGCACCTGCGTTCAGATCCCTGTGAGCACCCAGTTATCTCTGGACAGTTCTGAGATGGTGCCCCATCCATTATCAGCTGCCACAGTGTTCGCGAAACTTTCTGGTGCGTTGGCTGACCTCTCAGCATGGTTTACAGCCGTTTTTCCCCAGTGCGTTAAGCTTCTTGTCAAATTTGTTATCACATTGGTATAACAAGGATGGAAATGCGAACCCGGCTCCATTTCACAGCAACCACCGACACTCATGTCACCAACGGTTCTGGATGTTTTGTTAATGGATGTAATTCACGCAAGTGGCCTCTTTTCTTGTTCACAAACGCACGCACGCACGCACGCACGCATGCACGCACGCACGCACGCACGCACGCACGCACGCCCGCACGCNTTGTGCTCTTTTGTGTCCTCCCGGCTTGTGTACATCGGCGTGCAGATGACTGACGGCGAGACTCGACGCTGATGGAGTGTCGTCCGGTGGAGCCGACGCACGCTGAGGTCTTCTCGCAGTTCGCTCGAGCCTCCTCTCGCAGGCGACGCGCTCAGCTCCATCGGCAGGCCTCCTCGGCGGTCGTGCTGCCGGCGGTCATTGACA
>SZWC01004677.1:39798-52023 GCA_023375785.1 Penium margaritaceum | reverse complement strand
ACGCACGCACGCACGCACGCACGCACGCACGCACACACGCACGCACGCACGCACGCACGCACGCACGCACGCACGCACGCACGCACGCACGCACGCACGCACGCACGCACGCACGCACGCACACACACACACACACACACACACACACTGTTAATCCTCTCTGTCTATTCTTCTCAATGTAGACCTGAGTGCGCAGGGCATGCTGACCAAGAGAGCAGAGGCGACGCACGTTGAGGTCCCTTGTCAAGTCGGACCACCACTGGGAGCCCTCCGGCGTCTCTCATGTGCTTGCCTCCCTCTCGCAGCATTGCCTCAGCCGGCATTCTTTATGGAACCTAGAAGTGTGCTCACGCTTTCTGTGTGGACAGCCTCATACACTCTTGGGAACCTAGTTTAGTCCACCTTTAGTTAGGTAGATGAACTGTGTTTGGGTAGGTAAACCTGGCTCGGGGCAGTCCGCCCCTTTTGTGTGACATGCGAGGGCTTTGCCTCACTCGAGCTTGATGCGCCGGCGAGCTCCTCTTGCCGACCCGACGGGTGGGGCTCGCTTCACGAGACTCACCCGTGACCACAGGCCAGTTAAGCCTGTCGCAGCCAGGATTCTAGAGTGAGACAAACGGCACCTTCTTGCCGAAGGGCAAAGACCCAGCGCATGCGAGAAAAGTCGTCTGTGAGACAGAGGATGTTTCGACCCACCCCCCTAAGAGCGTCATGGGCAAGGGGTCCCATAACGTCAGCGTGCAAGAGATCAAGCGGGTGAGACGTGCGGGACTCAGACGTGGAAAAAGGGGAGCGAGTCATCTTGCCTTGGGCGCAGTCAAGGCAATCAGTAGGGCAAGGGGCAGAGAACGTGTCGGCATCAAGACCATGAGCGCGCGTGTCCCGGAGCAAACTGTCAATCGCAGTAGTGTGAATGTTACAAAGGCGGCAATGAAGCAGCTGTGCATGTGCTGGAGTGAGAGAGCGGGTCATGTGAACAAGAGCGGTCGAGGAGGGATGTGGTGCAAACGAGGGCACACGAAACAAGCGGTCACAACGAGTGCCACGTAGCAGAACACGACCAGTGGTGCGATGCAAAACAGAGGCAATGCCACGGCTGGAGGAGAAGTCCATGCCCTGGCCGTCAAGTGTCGTCACAGACAGCAGACTGAGCTCAAGAGCGGGAACGTACAGAACGTCAGGGAGAAAAAGTTCCCCCCCCAGGGCCAACGAAGCAGACAACCCCAACACCCTGGGCAGGGAGAAACTAGCCAGAGCCAGTGCAAACAAAGCGAACAGAGCCAACGGGACCCAGAGGAACAAAGGAAGAGCGACAAGAGGTCATGTGGTGGGTGGCCCCTGAATCAAGGATTTAGAAGCCACCCATCACGCGGACAGACGCAGGGTCAGGACTCACGGCGTCAATGGCAGAGCGAGGAGAGAGGCGTTGACCACAGGCGGCAAGACAACGAGGAACAATGTACGACTGCCACTGTTCAATCCACGGGATGTCGACTGGGGAACAATCCTCAACATGACTGGGGGGAGGCCCAGGAAGAGACGAATCAACGGCACACGCAAGCCCCCCCTCAACCGAACGAAAACTCTCACCTCCCAGATCACGAAGGTGACGTTGGTGAACGGCATGAGAGAGTACAGAGTCCAGCTGTCGGTCGTCCTCAGAAGGCCCAGTGATGAGAACGCCAGATGAGGGACGCTGGGGGCTGGGGGTGGAGGATGCCCATGGCGGAGGAGAGTAGAAACCAGAGGGAGGCCCGAAGTAGACATGGCCGCCAAATCCCGGGGGCCAACCCCAGGGGGCGGGCGGAAGCGGTGAGGAGAGAGCAGTGCTGTAGGCAGCAGCTGCAGGCGAGGAGGAGGAGGATCGTGCAGAGCCTCCACCAGAACCTGTGGAGGTGGAGGAGCGTGTAGAACCACCACTAGACCCTGTGGAGCGTGCCCAGTGTGCACGCATGGCTGAGGCAAGGCGAGCATCGTCAGGTGGGGCAGGGCACTTGGGCGCCGTATGACCGGTGGCACCGTAGTTCCAGCACGTGACAGTGCTGGCGGAGGAAGCAGGGGGTGCGGCGCCATCAGAACCGCGACCCTTGCCACCCCTGCCTTGCCCGCTACCGCCAGAGCCGCTCCCACGGCCTTTACCTTTACCACCTTCCACCTCGACCACCCCCTTGGGCAGCAAGAGATGTGGCAGTAGTGGTAGATGTGGCGGTGGAGGATGAGCAAGAGACAGAAGAGGTGGAGGAAGAAGGGAGTGCGGTGGCTGCTGTTGCAACGACGGCGCGATGAATGCGTTTGTTCTGTAGTGAGCTCCACCAGTCGGTCAGACGTTGGGAGGTGAACTCCCACAATGCACCAATGCCTGGGGGTGCGTCAGCGAGGACGGGGATGGCAGCCAGACGCTCAAGCTCTGTGGCCTTTACCTCGCGAAAGATGTCACTGAGCTCCGGGATGAGGCCGTTAACGATGGAGAGAACAACAAGGAGATGACCAGGGGCGGCCTTTCCGAGGTCGCGAAGTAGGCGCAGACTGCGAGCCTAATAGGCGTCAGCAGTCTCATCAGCATGCATGGAGAGCGTGTTGAACTGGACGGTGAGGACGCTGTGCTGCATGTCCAGTCACTGTCGTGCGCTGCTTGATCAGTGGGTAAGCACCAACCGGGTCAGTAGGGGTGCGGCGTGCAGTGTCAGCATTGTAGGACCCGATCTCATCAGCGAGATCGTCGGGTCCAGCGCGAACAACACGTGCAGACTCAGACTCGACTGGCACGAAAGGTGGAGCAGCTGAGGGATTGGGTTCATGGTAGTATTCCCAGAGCTGCTCCCCCTACGCCTAGACACTGAAACGAACCTCGCAAGAGTGGAATGTGAGATTGGAGGTGAAGTGGGGTGGAGTAGAGTCAAACTAGGGCTTGCGCTGCACTGATGGGGCAAGTGCTTTGGCTGCAGCTGCGCCGACGGCTGCGGCGTCTGCAAGCGGATCAGAGGAGGATGAGCCAGTGGTAGCAGATGCGGAAGCGGGGGAGGTGGAGAATGCTGCAGCAATGCCGGCAGACTGAGTGCTGCAAAGTGCAGGTTGGAGACGGTTAAGGACCAAGTCAGCAATGTGGTCGGCGAAGGTCTCTTGGTTAGCCTGCTCAGCCCGCAGCTTCTCTTCAGCAACACGCTGAACAGTGAGAGCTGCCTACAGTGCATTGCGCTCATGCTGAAGCTGAGCTTGCAGGGCCGTGAATTGGTCATCGTCAACTCGCATGTTGCCAGTGACGTGGCTCTGCCGAGAAACTTTCGGCAGAGTTTCCCTTGCCCCAGTGGGCGTGGAAAGTGTGGTGAGGGCGTCAGAAGTTAGCTTTAAGGCAACAACCTGGACTCACGAACATGCCAACACAGAAAAGGTAGGACGAGAGAGAGAGAGAAAGAGAGAGAGAGAGAGAGAGAGAGAGAGAGAGAGAGAGAGAGACCAAGAGAAACCAGGCACACCAGGCACGGTGGCGCAGTGAGAACAGTGGTGGGAGAGCCGCAGCAACTGAGGAGGCGAAGAATGCAACAGTAGTTGATGCGGAGACAATGAGGCAGGCCACTCCTGTTAGCGCTGCAGCGGACAGGGTGGAGATGGCTGTAGTGGTCGAGATCAACAGCTGTATGTGACGAGTCACTGAAGATGAAGAGGAGGGTAAGGATGAAACCTGTGCTATGGAGGTGTGGATAGAGTAAATTGCACTGGAGAGCGCTGTGGCAGCTGCAGCTGCTGCTGACGCGACTGCATCTGCTGCTGCGGCAACCTGAGTAACTACGTTGACAGCAGCAGCTGCCAAAGGTCCCTGATCAACTACAGCCATAGTGTAAGTGTCAATGGCTCTCCCAACGGCAGTGGTAGCTGGTGCACGTGCGGCACGTGCAGTGGATTCAATAGTAGATGCCACAACAGTACTGGACACAAGTGCAGCCCTTAGAGCTGTCAGAATATCAGGAGGCGAAGAGGACGCTGACTCTGCAGCTGATGCGGTTGGAGATGCGACACGACGCGAAGCAGGGGCCCGTGATGTTGCTGCCGCAGAGGGTGAAATGGCGCCACGAGGAGCAGCACGACGGCGTTGTTGGCGCGTCCTATGGACAACGGTGGACTTACCGGTGAGTGAAAAGGTCGGTGAGCACGCGGTGGCGCCGTAGCTGGTTCGTTCTGCGCCGTCAGAGAGTCGTCGGCGGCTGACTGGCAGTGGGCTGCATAGTCCCTTGCGTCTGCCCACTCGTAGTAGTCGGCGGGGTCGTAGTCCTCACCGGGGTGATATCCCAGGCTGCTGCAACGGACCCTCGACCACACCTCCCTCTCCGCATGCTCCTCGTAGTACGCGAGCTCCTCGTCGATGCGGGCACGCTCCCGCGCTGCTGTGGCTGACGTAGGACTATCCCTACGTCACCCACAGGCGGTCACAGGCGGAGACGCCAGTGTGCCGAATGCTGGGCCACCTGGGAGGCAGCCTGAGGTGCTTAGGAGTGTGTGTGGACAGGCCTCATCTGCTCTAGTTGGCGCTGCTGCTGTAAGGTCCGTGAGCGCAGGGAAGGCTGCACGTGTGGTGTAGGAGGACGCGACGGAAAGATGCCGGTGCACAAGGCAGCTGAGTGCCCCTGGCCGAGGCACCACACAGAGTGCGGGTGCGACGGGTGGTGCTCACGTGTCCGTCGTGCGTACGGAGGCAGAAGCACGGCGAAGGAGGGGCGGACGACGGCTAAGGGGAGATGGTGCCGTAAGGATAGTGGTTTAAGAGGTGACCGCACCTCGTAGAGTGAGGATGCGTGTGTGCCACTGTGAAGAAGACGCATGCACAGCTCCCGGCAGAGTGGAGCAAGGTTCGACACCACCACGTGGTGGTGCCGTCGTGCGTGCGTCGGTCAAGAATAGTGGCGCAAGAGGTGACCGCACCTCATAGAGTGAGGATGCGTGTGTGCCACTGTGAAGAAGACGCATGCACAGCTCCCGGCAGAGTGGAGCAAGGTTCGGCACCACCACGTGGCTGTGCTGTCGTGCGTGCGTCGGTCAAGAATAGTGGCGCAAGAGGTGACCGCACCTCATAGAGTGAGGATGCGTGTGTGCCACTGTGAAGAAGACGCATGCACAGCTCCCGGCAGAGTGGAGCAAGGTTCGGCACCACCACGTGGCTGTGCTGTCGTGCGTGCGTCGGTCAAAGCCAGGATAGAGCACACCATGATCCACGGGTGCAATATGAGCGGCTGCACAAAGCGGCGGCTGCTGCTGCGGCCTCAAACTGCCGCAGACGCGGGGTTGTGGCTTGCGCGGGATCACCCGCCACGTAGAAGTGGCCCGAAGAGGGTTCACGAGGTCTCAGGACTGTCGCAATGAGGAGGGGTGGCCCTCCTGCTCTGATACCAGCAGGTAGCCTTGATTGCTAAGCAAGCAAGCAAGCAAGCAAGCAAGCAAGCAAGCAAGTAGCAAGCGACGGGAGAAATCATGGATCGGGGAAAGCTCACATTGGAGAGAGTGAGAACTCGCAACAAGTTGGTTGAGTAACAAGTGAGCGAAGTGCTAAGAGCCGGTTGACCGGGCCACCCACGCGAAGCACTCGATGTGGGGCCCACACGCCACCCCGGGATCGAACCTGGCCCTGGAGTGAGCGAGCTCCAGGCGGTTTCTCACACGCCGGTATAAACCGTACGTGTGGTCCCGTGGGATCAGCAACCCGGTACACTACGCTAAAGGCATGCAAGTGTGTAGAAACCAGTCACACCACAAACATGCATGTCTACAAATGTATCCTCCATTTTGGCATGTAGCATTATCACTAAAGTAAGGCTTGTCGTGAGGACAACGTTGGTGCTGTGGCCACCACCCTATTAATTGATGGTGTCACCACCACTGTGCGCCCCATGCTGCGTCACAGTCTTGCACCGGAGAGCCTTAGTCAAGATCAATCACCTGCAGTGGTGAGGTGTGTGTGTGCGTGGAGACAAGAGGGCACTTGCGTGTGTCATGATCATAACCAACAGGAGAGCCCAAGCGCCACAACCGCCCCTAGAGGCAGTGGCGGGGTCCCTTCGTCCACAGAAAAGGTGTGCAGGTCCGAGGCGGCCTGAGCAACGTCACTAGGTCAAGACAGGGCTATTCCCACGAGCGAAAGGCTCGCGAAAGAAAACTGGGCCCAAACTGGGCCCGGCGAATTGCTGCCGAAGTTTTGTTCGGCCACAACGAGGACAACCAGGCCTCACGCCTCCAGTCTAGGACCCCCCTGGACCCACACAAGTCATGAGCAAAGCGGCATCAGCACCAGGAGGGCCTGGTGCCGAAGGCAATGGTGGTCATTCCACTGGTGGCGGTGTTGGCACCGGCGCCGGTGCTAGTGGGGGTGCCGGTGCTATCACGGTCAAGTAGGAAGACCTTAGCAGGGCCATGTCTCAGAAGGATTTGACGACGCCCGCCTTGGGCACACGAGACTTCCTTGCTTGGAAGGACGTGTTTCTCGCGTGGGCGGCGGAACACGGGTTGGAGGAGCTGTACCTTTTCCCACCCGTCGACACGACTGAGGATCGCGTTCTGCTGTGGGCTTTCAATGCCCTGGTTCGAGCGTTGCCGGACGAGCAATCGTATGCCATCCGCCATTTTCGTTTTGGCGGCAAAGGGGAGGACCTAGTGGACCCTCGCAGCGGTACTCCACGCCCCTATGAGGCATGGCAGCATCTTGCTACATGCCATGAGGAACGGAGACTGGCACTGGTAATTTCCCCCCGCGACAGGCTCTAAAACCTGTATCCCAAGCCGGGGGCACGGATAGCTGAGTATTGGGACGCAACAATGGATCTTCGTCGCCGAATCCTCAGGCTTGGAGCTTCCTGCTCAGTGCTCGAATGGCCGGACCCCATCCTGCTGCACCTTCGAGAGCCATACAGAGAGTTCGGCGAGGCCTTCTGCGACGTCTCCGTGTGACAGACATTGAGAACACAGACCTTGCTGAGGTGTTTGAGGAACTGTGAAATTACGAGGACATCCTTCGTGGACAGGAGCGAGAGGCCAACACCCCGGTGCCTAGCGCCTTCATCCATCAGTCCTCGTCAGGTGCCTCCACTGGAGCTCGACAGGGATGAGGTAGTGGCGGAGGAGGCCGGAGTCATGGAGGATCAGGCACACAGTCAGGCTGAGGATGTGGTTGTGGCTGGGGCGGTGGAGCAGGGCGCACCTGCAACTATTGCGGCAAGCATGGCCACTCTTGGTGCGCCTGTCCAGACCTCTAGCGCATTATGACGCCACAGTAGCAGCAGCGGTCGTAGTAGAGGTTTGCCCCTCCGGCGCTCCGCCGACAGCTTGGGCACCATCTGCAGCCTCCAGCATGGTCTACGCTAATGGCAGTGGGACCTAGAGCCCCTGTACCCTTTGGTGGCATCACCTACGCACCACCTCCGATGCAGCTGGTGGCGGGCCCACCGCTCTACCAAGGGCAAGTCCCCATGTACCAGGGTCCCTTCTACGCTCCACCNCATAGGCACACGTCATTACTGCCACTGATCCAAAGCACAAAGATCTGCTACACCGCTGACTGGCACACATCAACGTTGAGTTAATCATTGACATGATCAAACACACAATAGCACATGGTCTCATGCCTATAGACTGCCCCCATGGCTTGAGTACAGGTGCATGTCTTGATTTTCAGGAAGTCAAGGCTCACAGACAAACCTTTCCCAGGTCAGAGAAAGGGATGCAAGGCACCTCTTGAACTTGTACATTCAGTCCAATATGGGTCACAATACATTCTAACACTGACAGACGACTTCAGTCGCTTTTGCTGAGAGTTTCTGCTAAATTCCAACGCGGACGCTCAACGAGCTATTGCAGAGTGGATACCTCTTGCTGAGCGTCAGACTGGTTGTAGGTTGCTGAGACTGCACACAGACAGAGCAAGAGAGTTCATGGGCTCCTTAAGAGCAGAAATGAAAGCCAAAGGTTTAGAGCACCAAACAACCGCACCGTACACTCCACAACAGAACAGTGTGGCTGAGAGATGGCACCTGACCCTCGGTGATGCATTGCACACTCTGTTGAATGAGTCTGGTATGCCGTTTGGGTTTTGGGAAGAAGCAGTCAAATATGTGACTTGGGTTTGGAACAGGGTGCCGCAAGGGCCTCTGCCCAAGTCAGTCACACCTTGGGAGCGATGGTTCCAAGAAAAGGCAGACTTACGGCCAGCGAGGGTGTGGGGCACTATGGCATTTGTGTGGCTTGCACAACCTCAAAGAGACCACAAACTCAGCCCACGATGTTGTTGTGTGTGTCTTTGTAGGGGTCTCACATGCATCAAAAGCATGGCGCTTCTGGGACCCCATCAATCACAGCTTCCTTGAAAGCAGGGATGCCTCCTTTCTGGAGCATATACCCTAAAAAGAGTTCTGTACTCTGCGCAATGTCCCACACATCACCATCCCTGAGCAGTACCCAGACTATGTGAGTGTGCCTGTGTTTGTCCCTCACAGACCCATTGCACTCTCTGGGCACCCAAAGCAACAAAGGAACACCAAAGTGCCATCACCTGTACCCACAGACCTACTGACACCCGCTGAATTACTGAGTACAGACTCCAATGCTCCCCACACGGCCCCTGGGTTACACCCTCATGTGTCTCAGAAAACCATAGAGGATGGAAGGACGCCGTCACCACCGCCGATACGACGCTCCTCACGCAATGTCCCGCGTGTGAACTACAGACAGTTTTATCACACATCTGGCCCAGTTCACGTGGATCATACTGTCGTGGAGCCACAGATGCTTGCTGAGGCAAGGGGGCGTGCCGATGTGGCTGAGTGGAATAAGGCAATGGTGGCTGAGTTGAATTCTATCTTAGAGCGTGGCGTGTACAAACTTGTACCCTGCCACCCGCGCGCAAAGCCATTGATGTCAAGTGGGTGTACAAGCTCAAAAGGAACTTAGCAGGATTGATCGACAAGTACAAAGCAAGGCTGGTGGCAAGGGCTTCCACCAAATATCAGGCCAGGATTTTACAAAGACCTATGCCCCAGTTGGGAAGTACGGGACCAGCCGAGCCCTGTTGGGTGTGGCGGAAATCAGCTCGGCATGTGACCCCACACTGTACAAGCGAAACACAGGCAGACTGTCATACCTTGCTTCCACCACACGCCTCGACATTTCCTGCACAGTGAATGTGCTGGCACAATTCAGTCAAAATCCACGCAGCACACATCTCAAAGCATTGCTGAAGCTTCTGCGGTATGTGTTGGACACTGCTGAGCTTGGTTTGGTCTTTGCACCCTCTGCAAGTCCGTTGTTGGATGGGTATTGTGACAGTGACTTTGCACGAGATCGTGGCGCACATAATCGTGGTGGCTTTGTGTTTCGTGTGTGGGATACGGAAGTGTCGTGTCGAAGCGCTAAGCAGTCATGTTTGGCTCGCAGTGTGGCTGAAGTTGAGCACATGGCATTGGGGGAAGCTGCATGTGAATGCATCTGGTTGGCGCGACTGCTTGAGGAGTTGGGGCTGCACACGCATGCTGTGGCAATTCATAGCGACAGTTCTGCTGCACGTCGCATCGCTGAGAATGATGGTGTGTTGCATCCACGCACAAAGCACATTAGTGTGGAGCACCACTTTGTACGAGAAGCAGTGGAGGCAGGTGTCATACATGTGTGTCCGATCAGTGGTGACGCCCAACTGGCCGATTTCCTGACAAAGGCACTCCCATCATCTGCACTGCATCTCCAACTTGAGCACCTTGGCTGGATCCCCACTGCACTCACGTCCAAGGGGGCGTGTTAATCCTCTCTGTATATATTGTTCTCCCCGGTCTGGACCTGAGTGCGCAGGGCATGCTGACCAAGAGAGCGGAGGCGACGCACGTTGAGGTCCCTTGTCACGTCGGACCACCACTGGGAGCCCTCCGGCGTCTCTCGTGTGCTTGCCTCCCTCTCGCAGAATTGCCTCAGCTGGCATTCTTTATGGAACCTAGAAGTGTCCTCACGCTTTCTGTGTGGACAGCCTNTAGACGAACTGTGTTTGGGTAGGTAAACCTGGCTCGGGGCAGTCCGCCCCTTTTGTGTGACATGCGAGGACTTTGCCCTCGATCGAGCTTGATGCGCCGGCGAGCTCCGCTCGCTGGCCCGACGGGTGGGCCTCGCTTCACGAGACTCACCCGCTCGAGCTCTTCTCTGTGAGAGCTCGACAGTTAGGGTTTTTACCAAACTCCATGGCCGCCGTGCAAAACTGAGGTCTTTTTACTCGTTTCTTGACCAAACAAAGCATGGCTGGTTGCGTTTGAATCGTAGAGCTTCTCTCTCTCTCTCTCTCTCTCTCTCTCTCTCTCTCTCTCTCTCTCTCTCTCACACACACACACACACACACACACACACACACACACACACACACACACACACACACAAACACACACATTAACACTGCAGGAGATAGATCTGAATCATGATCTTGGATGCAATGCAGATGTACATCATAGAGCACACACTGCTAGGTCTTCACTGAGTGCATAAGTGGTGACCACAAAACCAAGTCTAGATGTGTTTGAGAGTTTGATTACAGTGACGAGGTTAATATGATTGGCCTTCTTAAAGCATGGCATGGAACAAAGGGGAGCATAAATCTACATACGCTCGTGGGCGATGTGGTTTACAAAGATTTAGTTATGCATGTTATAGACATGTGGTGTTGGGTTGTTGATCCCTTTGGACCACTCGGCCGGGTCATCCCGGCTTGTGAGAAACCATCGGAAGCATGCTCTCTTACCGTCTTGGTTCGATCCTTGGGTGGCATCCGGGCCCCACGTTGAGTGAATCGCATGGATGGCCCGGTCAACCGGCGTGTATCACCGTGCTGCCCTGCTACTCTGACACTTCTTCTTGTGTTGTTGCTCTTGACACAACTAAGGCTCTCGCTTGCTCCATTCCATGGTTACACATGTGGCACCTGTTTCTCATGCGTCACCTTCACTTTTGTTGGTGTTTCTCTCACTGGTGGTCTCCCTATACTCCATCCACCATCTTCGGAGCCTGAGGTTGCCCTCCCTACGGAGCGGCAACCGAAGGAATTTGAAACACATCTACCCCGTTACGATAGAAAAAAGGGCTTCCATTGCTGGGAGACCTTGTTTAAGGTATAGGCCGATTCTGAGGGTGTCTGGCCTTACTACCACAGCCAGTTCCAGACTCGCGACACTCACCAGGTCCAGATAGTAGTAAGAGCGATGTGCGGTCTTCTCTACGCCATGCCGCGGAAGACTGTGGTTGACTTCCGCCCCTTTCTGGGTGAGACCGGGACCAGGACTGGAGCAGATCCGCGCCAGGGCTGGGAGCTAACCCTAGCACATCTCGCTGCAACGACCCATGATACAAGGGCGGCGCGACTACGTGAGTTTCACTCCCTCCGTCAGGGTCCTACGGAGCTTGTTGCTGACTAGTGGAGGCACGCGATGCGCCTTTACACGCGCCTTGGGACCGGTGGCGGGACAGAGTTGTGGGCACTCGACACCATCATGATGGGGGCACATGTGGACCACGTGAAGCTCTTTACGGGCTTCGACCATGTGGCTCTCTCTGAGTTGTCAGATTCACTACAACTGCTTTCTTGGGTCCATCGCTACTTCCTCCAGGCCACATCAGCTCATGATGCTACCTCGCGCATAAGCAGAGTCCACTTGTTGTGGTAGTGATTGCGACCCCTCCTAGCTCACCAGTCCCACCTCCAGCGCTTCCTCCTCCTCCTCCTCTACCACGAATGGCCATACTCAGGGCGTTATAGAAGTCGTACAGGAGAAGAAGGAGAAGAAGCAACGTGGGAAGGGACAGCAACAGCAGCAGTAGCAGCAGCAGCCGGCACACAGTGGCAGTTGACGTCCAGTCCACTGCTACAACTATGGAGGTGCTCCTCGCTACACGGAGTGTGAGAAGCCCCTTGACTGGAATTGGATCATGCGCGACCTTCAGGTGGCGTACGCGCAATAGATTTCCTCTTGTGACACATGTATGGGGCGTGTAGTGACCACGATTACCGTAGACACATCCGTTTCACCAGGCGGCAGCGGTAATATGGACCCTCGGGATCGCACAATCGCGGAGCTTTATCAGCTGCTAGTGCTTCGTACTGAGTGAGGTGCGAGTGTGTTTTCATTGCCGAGTGGTCCCAAGACAGCTTGTCTTATTGCGTCTGTTGTTCGTGATAATGCTTGTGGTGGAGCTAAGTTGGCTTGCGATGAGGATGAACGTGAC
>SZWC01004677.1:26309-39660 GCA_023375785.1 Penium margaritaceum | reverse complement strand
AGTTGGGGCTGCACACGCATGCTGTGGCAATTCATAGCGACAGTTCTGCTGCACGTCGCATCGCTGAGAATGATGGTGTGTTGCATCCACGCACAAAGCACATTAGTGTGGAGCACCACTTTGTACGAGAAGCAGTGGAGGCAGGTGTCATACATGTGTGTCCGATCAGTGGTGACGCCCAACTGGCCGATTTCCTGACAAAGGCACTCCCATCATCTGCACTGCATCTCCAACTTGAGCACCTTGGCTGGATCCCCACTGCACTCACGTCCAAGGGGGCGTGTTAATCCTCTCTGTATATATTGTTCTCCCCGGTCTGGACCTGAGTGCGCAGGGCATGCTGACCAAGAGAGCGGAGGCGACGCACGTTGAGGTCCCTTGTCACGTCGGACCACCACTGGGAGCCCTCCGGCGTCTCTCGTGTGCTTGCCTCCCTCTCGCAGAATTGCCTCAGCTGGCATTCTTTATGGAACCTAGAAGTGTCCTCACGCTTTCTGTGTGGACAGCCTCGTACACTCTTGGGAACCTAGATTAGTTTATCTCTAGTTAGGTAGACGAACTGTGTTTGGGTAGGTAAACCTGGCTCGGGGCAGTCCGCCCCTTTTGTGTGACATGCGAGGACTTTGCCCTCGATCGAGCTTGATGCGCCGGCGAGCTCCGCTCGCTGGCCCGACGGGTGGGCCTCGCTTCACGAGACTCACCCGCTCGAGCTCTTCTCTGTGAGAGCTCGACAGTTAGGGTTTTTACCAAACTCCATGGCCGCCGTGCAAAACTGAGGTCTTTTTACTCGTTTCTTGACCAAACAAAGCATGGCTGGTTGCGTTTGAATCGTAGAGCTTCTCTCTCTCTCTCTCTCTCTCTCTCTCTCTCACACACACACACACACACACACACACACACAAACACACACATTAANTGGGAGACCTTGTTTAAGGTATAGGCCGATTCTGAGGGTGTCTGGCCTTACTACCACAGCCAGTTCCAGACTCGCGACACTCACCAGGTCCAGATAGTAGTAAGAGCGATGTGCGGTCTTCTCTACGCCATGCCGCGGAAGACTGTGGTTGACTTCCGCCCCTTTCTGGGTGAGACCGGGACCAGGACTGGAGCAGATCCGCGCCAGGGCTGGGAGCTAACCCTAGCACATCTCGCTGCAACGACCCATGATACAAGGGCGGCGCGACTACGTGAGTTTCACTCCCTCCGTCAGGGTCCTACGGAGCTTGTTGCTGACTAGTGGAGGCACGCGATGCGCCTTTACACGCGCCTTGGGACCGGTGGCGGGACAGAGTTGTGGGCACTCGACACCATCATGATGGGGGCACATGTGGACCACGTGAAGCTCTTTACGGGCTTCGACCATGTGGCTCTCTCTGAGTTGTCAGATTCACTACAACTGCTTTCTTGGGTCCATCGCTACTTCCTCCAGGCCACATCAGCTCATGATGCTACCTCGCGCATAAGCAGAGTCCACTTGTTGTGGTAGTGATTGCGACCCCTCCTAGCTCACCAGTCCCACCTCCAGCGCTTCCTCCTCCTCCTCCTCTACCACGAATGGCCATACTCAGGGCGTTATAGAAGTCGTACAGGAGAAGAAGGAGAAGAAGCAACGTGGGAAGGGACAGCAACAGCAGCAGTAGCAGCAGCAGCCGGCACACAGTGGCAGTTGACGTCCAGTCCACTGCTACAACTATGGAGGTGCTCCTCGCTACACGGAGTGTGAGAAGCCCCTTGACTGGAATTGGATCATGCGCGACCTTCAGGTGGCGTACGCGCAATAGATTTCCTCTTGTGACACATGTATGGGGCGTGTAGTGACCACGATTACCGTAGACACATCCGTTTCACCAGGCGGCAGCGGTAATATGGACCCTCGGGATCGCACAATCGCGGAGCTTTATCAGCTGCTAGTGCTTCGTACTGAGTGAGGTGCGAGTGTGTTTTCATTGCCGAGTGGTCCCAAGACAGCTTGTCTTATTGCGTCTGTTGTTCGTGATGATGCTTGTGGTGGAGCTAAGTTGGCTTGCGATGAGGATGGACGTGACAGTACTGACTAGCTTGACGAGTCATAGATCCGTGTGATTCGTCATTGTCCTTAGTCCTCTGCAAAGCGCCCAGCAGAGGTAGAGTGTTCTGTGGCATGTTGCTCGGTGTCGATGACTGGTCATAAGCCAAGTGGCAATGGATCATTGACTCTGGTTCCACCCATCAGATGACCTGTCGCCGTAGTGACTTCATTGTGCTGGTTCGCGTTGCGTCCGTTTGGTCAGTTCGCATAGGGTTTGCTTAGTCCTTGCCTGTACAGGGAGTTGGGCTTGTGTGGTTGGATGGTCTGTCTGGCCCCTTGTACATTTATGATGTGCTCTTTGTCCCTGCTCTTGAGCTCAGCCTGCTCTCTATTTGTGCATGCACCAGGATGGGTCTCACTATTGAGCACTTTGCTGACTCAGCCACAGTGACTGCTCTTCACACATGTGCCATCATGCTTCGAGCCTCTATTGTTGATGACCTCTATCATGTGTCTATTGCATTCCCTCTGTTTCTTCTCCCCCTCTCTCTTCTACACGTGTGTTTGTCACTGGTGTTCTCTCCCCTGAGCACCAACGCTTGTTACATTGTCATCTTTGCCATGTGATCTCGGAGACTGTGTTCGAGCTCATTCGAACTCAACCAGCCCCCGGTCTTGATGAAAATTCATTCGAGAAGCCGCCTAAGACCGATTGTCTTTTTTTAACCCAGGGTAAGATGCATCGCTGCTCTTACCCTGACTCCTTCTCCCGGGCACAGTCCACTCAGACCTTCTCGGTCCTCTCTCAGTCGAGTCCCTCTTAGATCAGGGTCGATATGTTCTCACTCTGACCGATGAGTTCATCCGGATGCGGTGGGTATACATCCTCTGCCACAAGAGCGATGCCGCGCTGGCGGTTCGCATGTGGTTTGTGATGGCTGAGCACCAATCTCATCACACCCTGTACACATTCCACTCGGATCGTGGTGGTCAGTTCTATAGCGAGATGGATTCCTACTTTGCTGATCACGGTATCTTTCACCAGTTCTCTGCCCCTACTACACCACAACATAACGGTGTGTCTGAGCGCTGGAACCGCACCATGGAGGATGCGGTTCGTGCAATGCGGTCTGAGTACGGTCTTCCATAGTCCTTTGCCTTTGAGGACATCTCCTCCATGATGTGGGTAGGGAACCGCTTGCCGTATGGTTACTTCCAGACCATGTCATGCCGTACGAGTTGTGGTTCGGCCATCATGCTGATATTCATCTCGCCCGCGTTTGGGGTCCCTCGCCTGTGCCTATTACACTGAGGATCAGCAGGGGTCCAAGGACTGACCTCAGGGATGCATGTGTACCTTCCGCTGCATCTCCCCACTGTCAAAGGCCTGGCACTTTAAGGACCCTGCTTGCCATCGCGTTGTCAAGTCTCAAGACATTTTCTTTGAGGCTCTCACCTACCACAACTTGTCTAGCATTTTTTCGCTGGCCACCGACCACGTTCCTACTTGTGTAGCCTCCCGGCGGATGGGGGAATCTAGTCCTGCAGATGGGTTAGTCCGGGCCTCCTCACCTGCGGTCCGGTCTCCGACTGCTAACGATCCGTCCATCGTGGTTGTGGGTCTAGTAGCCTCATCATTCCCCTCTGGCACACCTAATCCCGTGCCGGTATCAGAACCCTCTAGCACACTTGATCCCGTACCAGTGTCGGTCCCCTCTGGCACACCTGATCATGTTTCGGTGTCAGACCCCACTGGCACACATGATCCCGTGCTGGATCAGATCCCTCTAGCACACCTGATCCCGTACAAGCGTCACACCCCTCTGGCACACATGATCTCATGCCACTTTCAGTCCCCTCTGTCACACCCACTCCCGTGCATGCACTATTTCCCCTTCGGCTCTAGCCCAATAGCCTTCTCCCCAGCCTGAGGTGAGCGCACCAGCATCGGGCTACTCCTGCGAGCCAAGTGGTCGTTTCCGACCATTGGCCTCTAGGGCTCAATTGGCTGTTTACTCAGTGCCTAGACGCCCGACTCGTAGTGCTCAGAGTGGCGAGCCTGGCATGAAGGCCCTTGGCTTGAGTGTCTAGGCAGACTACATTGAGGTGCATCTAGCATGTCCTCTGGGGCACGAGTTGTTCTCTCAAGATGTCTTGGTCGTTTCCGATGCTGCAGCCGACCTTGTCGTTGTCAGACTGAGTCCGGACGCATGTGCCTTAGCCACCCGTAGTTCTCCCTCGACGACGCCTGATCCAGGCATGTTGAAGGAGGCACTCAGCTTAGGATGCAGACTTGTGGCGTGCTGTTTATGATGATGATCCGAGAGCTATCCGTGAGCACGATGCCTATGAGCTTGTCGATCTCCCGCGTGGGAAGAAGGCTGTACAGGCCAAGTGGATCTTTCGTAAGAAGGTGAGGCCTGATGGCACACTGGATCGCTACAAGGCTCGCTTGACGGCCAAGGGGTTCTTGCAAGTAAAGGGGGTAGATTGCACTGACACCTTTGCACCAGTTGGCCGCATGGCCACCGCTCGCGCTCTGTTCGGAGTTGTTGCTCACCACGACTTGGAGCTGTACCAGATGGATGTGAACAATGTGTACCTCCATGGCACCTTAGAGGAGGAGATCTACATGGTCCACCCACATGAATTCAAGGTTGGTGAGAAGCTCTGGTCCTTGCGCAAGGCCTTGTACGGCCTGAAATAGTCACCCAGGTGCTATAACTTGGAGATCACCGGCACACTGCCATGTGTCGGTTACATGCATAATGACGATGACCCGTCCCTCTTTTTTCAGACGGACAGCTGAGAGCTTCACTACCATCCTGGTCTACATGGATTGTGTCTCCTTCTATGGAGGCTATGAAGGAGGCCAAGGTAGTCCTTCAGGCTGCCTCTAGGATGAAGGACCTTGGTCCTATAGCTGTGTTTCTTGGGATGGAGATCGTACGTGATCGTCAGTAAACGACACTCTTGTTGCATCAGGCACGTTACGCACGCGTTGTGGGGGAGCGGTTTGTTGACCTCCTTGGTGTAGATCCAACAGCCTCCACCCACATCACACCTGACGGGCAAGATGTTCTGAAGGTGGATGATCCAGTAGAGCTGGGAGGAGACATTGGACGTGATCCTATAATTGCACCTAATTGGCTCTTTAACGTACTTTGCCACTACCACAGAGCCCAACATTGCCTTCGCCATCAACCTCGTTGCATAGTTTTCATAGTATCCTCAGGCAACAGCCCTTCAGGTGGCTGTGCGAGTGGTGCGATACGTGGTGTCCACACTGTACCTCAGACTCTGCTTTCGACGGTAGTGTTTGGTGGTCGTGGACGGATACACAGATAGTAACTAGGCGTGGAGTCCTGATGGGCGTAGACAGACATGCTACGTGTTCCTGCTTGGTGGCAGTGCTGTGTCGTGGCATAGCGGCAACCAGGGTTGTATTGCACGTAGCTCATCCGAGGCTAAGTATGTTGCTCTAGGGGCTGTGGGTGCTGAGGCGGTGTGGTTGCAACGTCTGTTTCGTGAGTTGCATCAATCTGTGCCTTGCGTCGTTCTACGCTGTGACAACCAGAGTGCTCTTGCCATTGCAGAGAAATCTGGTGTGTTTAATGCACGCACAAAACACATTGCTGTTGAGAATCACTTTGTACGTGATCTTGTGGAGAGACAGATGATCTCCGTCATCTGGGTCGGCACGGGCATGCAGCGGGCTGACTTTTTAACCAAAGCACTTGCGCGCAAAAAGTTCATGGTGGCCATTCAATCTGTCAGGCTTTCCCCCTTGCTTGAGAGTGGCTAAGAGTGGGATGTGTGAGCATGAATTGTTGAGCATCTCGTTGCGCACCTGTGTCAGTTCTACACATGTATGTACATGCGTACCATCGTGTCATGGGGGAGTGTTGTGATGTGAGTGGTCCCCATCCGTTTGTACAGCTTACTATGACCACTCGGCCGTGTCCATGCTCGTGCAAATCCCTGATGTGGACTCCGCTGGCGCCGGAGCACCGACGGCTGGTGGCTCCATCTACCAGCAGCTGTCAGACAGCTGCCACGACGTCCCAGGTGCTTGTTGTTGAGCTCTGCAATTTTTCGAGCGACGCTAGAGTTTTCTCGGTGGACTGGCTCTCGAGCCCGATTTGCATGTTTTGCACTGTCTGTACCAATCGATGCCGGACAGCTGGAACTACCTAACGCAGCAGGTTGGGGCAGCAACGTTGTTGATGCAGCGTGCGGGAACCCACGCTCGTTGCTTACACTGCCCCCTCAGTCTGTTGTACCAGAGTCTAAGTCTGAGAGCTCTTGTTTTGTTACTCGGACTTACGCGCACGAGAGTTAGCGCCAGACAAGAGCTGAAAACAGGTAATGACTAATTAAGAACTGAGAATGAGACACAATGGGAGACCCCTCCAAGATCTAGCCTCCCCCAGCTCTACAGAGCTTGTTACTCAGTAACAAGCTCAGGCAGGCAGATTTTCTCTGTGAGCCCTACCAGACGGCCGAGAGCCCAAAACCCGGACGTCGTCCGTTTTGCCTGAAAACTGGACCATACCATAATACGCAAGCTGCAAACGCAGCCGTGCGGTCAAAATCACCTAGAAAAATAGCAGTCAAGACTGCTTTTCTTCTGACCCGAGGTCCTTCATCTAGTAGGCAGCATGCAGCAAGTCCTTGACCCGCTGGATGGCAGCTACCTCCTTCAATGCGATGAGCAGGTCGTCGACATAGACTAGGACAACGACGAAGGAGTGGCCCCACAGACTGTTGAACAGTGCGGGGTCCGTAGTGTTGCAGAGGAGGCCACCGCTGAGAAGCGTGTGACTGATCTCTTGGTTCTAGCAGTGCACTGATTGCTTTAGGGCGTAAAGGGCCTTCCGCAACTTCCGGACCTTGCCGGAGCCATCATCGAAGCTTGGGGGCTGCACCATGTAGAGCTCCTCGCCTTCTAGAGAGCCATGGAAAAAGGTGTTTCTCTCATCCATCTAATGTAGCTCCCATCCGTGTTGGACAACCAGGCTGAACAATGCTCAGCTAGTCGAGAAACGACCGACCGGGGCGAAGATCTGGTCATAGTCGACCCCAGGGACCTGAGCAAGCCCCTTGGCTATAAGACGGGCCTTGTACTTGTCTAGTGACCCGTTTGGCTCTCACTTTTGCCAGAGAACCCACTTGGCGCTGATGGCCTTTTCACCAGGGGGAAGGTCGACAAGCTCATAGACCTGATGTTGCCAGATGGCGGCAAGCTCCTCGGTGCATGCAGCCTCCCAGTGTGCGGCTTCCAGAGATGTCCAGGCCTCACATAAGGTGGATGGGTCCACTGGTCGCTTTATGGGACGGACTGTGAGGGCAAATGCGTCTCGTGCCCCAGGTGGCAAGTGCATGAGTGTAGCCGCAACGACACGTCGATGCTCCTGATGGAGTAGGGCATAGCCTAAAGTGGACCCCGGATGCGGGTCAGTGATGACTGAAAAATTCGCCAAGCCAAGCGCCTTGGTGCCATGGTCCCCACTCATGACTGTGGGAGTGGGTTTGCCAGGAGGCATGGAGCCTCATGCAATGACGAGGGGTTGTGGCACGAGAGGGCGTGAGGAGGCAGCCTGAGTGCTCAATGTCGGCCTGGGTCGGAGGCTCCCTCCCGGACCACGTGTGTAACATGGTGACACTGATGGGGCAGCCGGCCCAGAGGAGGTAGCAGACACGGACGAGGCACCCGGCCCTAAGGGGCTGGCGGACACGGGCGGGGCAGCTGGCCCGAAGGGGCTGACAGGCACGGACGGGGTAGCCGGCCCAGAGGGACTGGCGGACACAGAGGGGGCAGCCGGCCCGGCGGGGCTGGCCGACTCGGGCGGGGCAGCCGGCCCTGAGGAGCTGGCGGACATGGACAGGGCAGCCTGTTTGGAGGGGTTGGCGGACATGGACGGGGTAGCCGGCCTTGAGGGACTGGCGGTCACAGACGGGACAGATGTCCTGGAGGGGCTGGCCAACACGAACGTGGCAGCCGGCCCTGAGGAGCTGGCGGACACGGATAGGGCAGCCGGCCCGAAGGGGCTGGCCGACACGGACGGGGCAGCCGACCCTGAGGAATAGGCAGACGCGGACGGGGCAGTCGGCCCGGAAGGGCTAGCGGATACGGACGGGGCAGCCGGCCCTGAGGGGCTGGCGGACACGGACGGGGCAGCCGGCCTGGAAGGGCTGGCAGACACGGACGGGGCAGCCGGCCCTGAGGGGCTGGCGTAAAAGGATGGGACAGCCGACCCTGAGGGGCTTGCAGACAAGGGCGGGGCAACCGGCGAGAGAGGACGAGCGGGCGCAGACGATGGGACGCCTAGACGCAGCTGGGCAGAGAACAGATCCACAACTTCCCCACATGACAGGAGGAACATCCACGTGCCGGAGTGAACGAGGTTGCGGGAAAATAGGTCCTCAAAGAAGAGTGCGTCACGAGACTCGACTATGTAGTGCCGAAAAAGGATCCCGGAAGCGCCACGCTTTTGATAGACGCGAGACACCGAAGAAGGTGCAAGGTCGTCCGCCAGGTTCGAGCTTACTGCCCTCGTGTGAGGCAGGGAACCACACCATGGCCATGCAACCCCAGACACGAGCCAGGACGAAGGTCGGTGCGCTCGTTGCACCAGTGCTGGTATAGAGTGGACTGGCAGGGAAGGGGTCCGTGAGGAATCCGGTTCCAGACCCACGTCCTGTAGGTCATGGCTTTGAAGTAGAAGCCATCGGAGAGACCAGACTCGACCCGCATGGTGCGGACGACATCGGCTATGGTGCGGTTCCACTACTCGGAGACACCGTTCTTGGCTGGCGTGTACGGCGCCGACGTCTCGTGATGAATGCCTCGGGAAGCAAAGAAGAGTGTGGTCTCCCCATAAACTCGCCACCATGATCAAAGCAAAAACGGCGGAGAGGACGACCACATTCGTGCTCAGCACGGACCAGCTAGTATCGAATGGTGGGGGCAGCATCACTCTTCTGTCGAAGACAGAAGACCCAGCGATAGCGGGAGCATTCGTCGGTGAGGGTCAGGACATAGCGTCTGTGCTCCCCGACGGACTCTATCGGAAGGGGACCCATGACATCAGAATGGACCAAGTCCAAGGGTCCGGACGCACGAGAGGCGGACATGGGGTAGGTAGACTGGTGCATTTTCCCCTAAGTACAGTCAATCCACTCTGTGGGACACGACAGAGGAAGCGAGTCTGGATCAAGACCCTTGGCTGGCTTCGTNGTGAGGAATCCGGTTCCAGACCCACGTCCTGTAGGTCATGGCTTTGAAGTAGAAGCCATCGGAGAGACCAGACTCGACCCGCATGGTGCGGACGACATCGGCTATGGTGCGGTTCCACTACTCGGAGACACCGTTCTTGGCTGGCGTGTACGGCGCCGACGTCTCGTGATGAATGCCTCGGGAAGCAAAGAAGAGTGTGGTCTCCCCATAAACTCGCCACCATGATCAAAGCAAAAACGGCGGAGAGGACGACCACATTCGTGCTCAGCACGGACCAGCTAGTATCGAATGGTGGGGGCAGCATCGCTCTTCTGTCAAAGACAGAAGACCCAGCGATAGCGGGAGCATTCGTCGGTGAGGGTCAGGACATAGCGTCTGTGCTCCCCGACGGACTCTATCGGAAGGGGACCCATGACATCAGAATGGACCAAGTCCAAGGGTCCGGACGCACGAGAGGCGGACATGGGGTAGGTAGATTGGTGCATTTTCCCCTAAGTATAGTCAATCCACTCTGTGGGACACGACAGAGGAAGCGAGTCTGGATCAAGACCCTTGGCTGGCTTCGTGCAAAGTATGCTGTCAATAGTAGCAGAGTGGACGTGGCAAAGGCGGCGGTGCAGGAGACGTGTGTGCTGTAGAGAGAGTGATCTGGTGAAAAACACATGGCCAGTATCGATAGGTGGCGAGGAGATGGAGGAAGGTATAGACAGGCGTGGCACGTGCCACAAGTTACCACGGACNGGGACCCATGACATCAGAATGGACCAAGTCCAAGGGTCCGGACGCACGAGAGGCGGACATGGGGTAGGTAGACTGGTGCATTTTCCCCTAAGTACAGTCAATCCACTCTGTGGGACACGACAGAGGAAGCGAGTCTGGATCAAGACCCTTGGCTGGCTTCGTACAAAGTATGCTGTCAATAGTAGCAGAGTGGACGTGGCAAAGGCGGCGGTGCAGGAGACGTGTGTGCTGTAGAGAGAGTGATCTGGTGAAAAACACATGGCCAGTATCGATAGGTGGCGAGGAGATGGAGGAAGGTACAGACAGGCGCGGCACGTGCCACAAGTTACCACGGGTGGTGGCATGTAGGACGACACAACCAGATGGACGCAACGGCACTGTGCCGATACCACGAGTGTGCAGGACGTCCATGCTCATGCGGTCAAGTGCGGTGACAAACAGAAGGCTGAGCCCAAGACTAGGGACAAAGAGGACGTCGGTCACAAAGACATCGCCAGCAGGACAACAGAAACGAACGACACTGTTGCCACGAACGGGTAAGACCTGACCAGAACCTGTCCAAACTCCAGTAACATCGGCAACGGGGCCAAGGACACTAAAGGCCTCGCGTGAGGCCGTCATGTGATGGGTAGCCCCGGAGTTGATGATTCAGGTCTCAGACGCGTCCTAGACATGTGTCGCCAGATGATGAGCGGTCACATGGCAGTGAGCAAGGGACGCAGACGCGGTGGAAGGGGGTGCAAACCGGAGCTACTAGTCATCCAGCCAGGTGAAATCATCACGAAACAAAGCAGGTTGGGAGGGCACAAAACAGGACAGGACGGACGAAGGTATAGGGCACATCTGTAGCACAGACTCTGTCATACAGGACAGTGCATGTGAGCTGGCTATGGTGCAACTCGCACTTACCTGGGGAGGAGGGCGAGGTAGGCCGAGCTGGAGTGCGATGAACTGCTTCAGCTGACGTTCGTGGGCAGAGGGTTTGACGGAATACATCGACGACGGTGTGACGGCACCGGAGTCCAGGAAGGAGGAAGGCGCCGGTGACGGAGGAGCGGGCGTAGATGGCTGCTAATGATACTATAGTGGAGTCGTCGGAGGAAGCACGGATGTAGCCGGGGCAACGACATTCACGGCAACAGCGGCCAGGCGATGCTCGCGCTGGTGACGCATGGTGGCGATGATGTGCGCCTCGTCTATTGGGAGTGGACACGTATACCACCAGTGGCCTGACGGATGTTAGTTATGGTAGACAAGGCTGCCGCAGCTGGATCCGCTAGACTACTGCTGTGGGCCCTTGCCCTTCTTGCCCCTGCGATTCTTCGTACCAGACGAGGAGGCGCCTCCGGAGGACGCTGCTGTTGCGGGGGCGGCAACATCCACAGAGGCGATGGCAAGAGATGCGAGGGACTCTGTGCACAGGATACATAACTCCTGACAAGCCTCCTCGATGCGGAGGAAGAGCTCGTATGCCCAAGGCATGAGGGTACCCTGGGCAACCATCGGAGTGAGAACCTTTTGGGAGTAGTGAATGAGGACGTGAGAGAAAATGTCGGTGGCGCCGCACTTGATGGTCAGAAGAACGGAGAGATGGGGTGGTGTAGCATCTTCGAGGCGGCGTGAGATGTCCTCTGCGCGCTACTAGTAGGAGGTGACCGTCTCGATCTCCCCCATGCAGAGGGAGCTGAACTCCCGGAGTAGGCGGCTGGTCTCGGTATCGCTTGAGAGGCAACGAGGGCGCGTGAGGATGTGCCATGCAGCTGCGGGGTCAGGGAGGCTGGCAGTGGTTACGTCACCGAGGAAGGGCTCGAGGGCGAGACGTGGAGCTGGAGGGGCAACCGGGACGAGGGTACGCACGGCGCGACCGACATCATATACCTGGTCGGTCTGGATGTCGTCGAAGGGTAGGATGTAGTAGGGCCACAAGCCCTCATCCTGTTCCCAGATTCTGAAGCTGAGCTCCCAACTATGGAACTGCTCGCCAGACTAAAGCAGCGGCAGTGGGGTTTCGAAGTCCTTTTGCCCGCGGCCGGCACCTAGAGTGGGGCTTAGGATTGACGTCATCGTTTGCTATTGGCGCTGGGTGTGTTGCTACACCAGGTACTGTTTGGCATAAGATATTACAGGGCTCGCGTGTCCACGTGGAAAAAAGGGTGCTTGCAGACGCTGCTGCTATGGCTACTGATGCCACTGCATTGGCTCCTGCTGCTGTTGTTGCGGCTCCTGCTGCGACAGCAGTGTCGGCGGCTGCAGTGCCACTAGTTGTTTTGTCAGCGATTTGAGCTGCTGGTGCAAGGCAGCGAGCGAATCTATTGAGCTAGCATTACTGAAAACAGAGCCTGCGGGGTGTTGGTGCTACTACGTCTGATGCAACTACTACAGCAGCGGATGTTGCTGTAGCTACTGCTGCTGATGTTACTATGCCTGCTGTTTCTACTATTGCTACTGTAGCTGCTGCTGCTCTTGCTGTGGCTGCTACTGCTGCTGCTACTATTGCAATGATGATAGCTGCTGCTACTAATACTGATATTGTTGTTTTTGTTGTTGCTGCTGCTGCTACTGTGGTGGCTTCTTTAGGAGCTGCTGCTATTGCTGTTGCTGCTGCTGCTGTGGTTGTTACAGCGGCAGCAGTTGCTGTTGCTATTACTGTTGCAACTGCTACAGGTGCTATAGGAAGGGGGGTCCTCCAACAGAGGAGGACCCCTCCCCACTTTTGGTCACGGTGCCTCTCGATGGGTTTTCTTTCCTGTGTGCTGTTGATGTCATAGTGACGTCAGCAATGACGTCAGCCTAGGTTGGCTGACGTTAGCAGATCTTGCTACGTTGTCTGCAAGGTTGCTACTATTGATGCTATGTTTTTTTCTCCTTTCTTTTGTTGTTGCCAATGTCAGCAGTGACGTAAGCCGAGGATGGTTGACGTCAGCAGTGGCTGTTGCTGCAGCCGTTGCTCCTTCAGCTACAAAGCTATTGCTGCTGCTGTTGCTGCTGGTCCGCTGCTGGTCTGCTGCTGGTATGCTGCTGTAGCTGCTACTACTACTCCTTTGGCTGTTGTTGCAGCAACAACAGCAGCTACTGCAGCTGCTGTAAATTCTGCTACTACTGCCGCTGCTACTGTTGCTGCTTCTGCGACTGATGTTGTAGCAGCTGCTATTACTACTGTGCTGCTGCATGTGTCAGGAAAATAAATGACTCCGACAAGGTCCTCTACATCACCCTTTGGATAATCCGAGTTCTCCGTATGGGTTCAGATCTTTCGAACCCACTTCAGTAAAACGGTCGACTGGGCACGACGGTGGCACCAGAGTCGAGCCGCACCTAATAAGGCGATCCTATCGCTACGCGTACGGCTAGCGAAAAGAAGC
>SZWC01004676.1:143866-161366 GCA_023375785.1 Penium margaritaceum | reverse complement strand
GAAACAATTAATGTGTTCTTATTAAATAGAGAAGTATTTTTGAAAGATCAATGTAATCCTTTCTCTTCAATTCCTAATACAACTTTCTGTACATAATGTTGAGGATTGGTTACATATGAATGTTAGATCACATTAGATCAAAACCAAAATGCAACATCACATCACAAACATTAGTCTTAGGCAATATCATATCATGTATCATTTCATTTCTCAACTTTGATCCCGTCATGATGTGAACTAGCAAAACGTTCCATCTTTAATCATGAATTGTTATACCTTTCCACAAAAGTTTCTATTTTCTTCCTGTGTATGTCGTAGTTGTCAAGGAATTTCTTATTATATGCTTATATTTCCCTTTATATACCTCTTCACACACACATAGCATGTGGTAAACTGTATTTTTACTGAACTAAGAGTAAGATCATGTGTAGGAAAAGACGAGTTATGGATGTGTTTCAAATGCACCTATGACAATTCCACCATTTTTTTTACGTGATTTACAAGAACTTTATCTAGATTGGATTCTATATATTAAGAAGAAAAACCCGTTATATTTTATAATAATTCCGCAAGGTACACTTGCCAATAACAAACGTGTCATCGTCCATTGAACTCCTTTGCTATCATGGAAACATATGTTGTTGGTAACATATATCAATGCTTCTAACATTATATAATGACCACAACATTAGCTTCAGTAAAAAAAATTGTAACTCATGTCATAGATTTATGATTCAATGTCCCAAATTCACACACACAATCATAACTGTTTTAAGAAGTGTATTTGTGCTTGAACTCATTTTTCACAAATCATGCACATGAATGCATGCATGCACAATCCACAAATACATTCTTTTGCTACAATGTTTAATTTAATGAAACCTATCTTATACTTATTAGATTCAGCAACCCGCCCATGTATATTATTTTGATCACTTCCAAATACACTTGTTCATACAAAGTCTCACAGATGAGGCAATTGGTCGTAAATGTGTTGATGGGGATATAAAACCTGTGTCCAAAATGCAACTAGACTCACCATCACATATTTGGCCATATGTGTACTTGCAAGTTAGATACTTAATGTTGAAAAACAATGTGTGTTTGCACAAAGTGTTTTTTTAGCACCCTTTCCTTTTTGGAGTACACAAGGCCACATTTTTCGCTATTACTATATTCCTTCTTCACCTTCTCCATTCTTAGTGGAGACTTAAAATTGGCAAAACAATGCATAAAAAAAATCAAAAGTTAGTTACAACATCAACATGAAAATGTATCTTTTTCTTTGTATTGAGCTAGAATATTACAATATTGTTTGCTTTATAAATGACGTCTGATTAATATGTTGTTCAACAATTGCAAATGCACGTGATGTTACCTCCAACCTGAACATGTTTTGGAGTTTTGGAGGTCACCCTAGTACTTGTCGGCTACTTTTCTTAGCAATTGAGTTTGAGGCTCCAAATAACTACCTTTTGAAACAAGTATGACCTATCCAGTTATGACCAACGTGAATACTCGCATTTAAGAGCCATGTCTTGGCCTTTTGTTAAGATAACTTTAAAACTGGTTTATCAATTTATTTCATGTGATAAAAAATGAATTTCAAACAAAATTTTATTTTTCATCATATTCCTTGTAGTCATCATAAAATTATGCATTTTCTTAATTCACGCCATGTTGTGTCAGTGCATTATCTATTACTATATATACTTGTGCGCCTTCTAGAGCTTTTATTAAAAGTTATTCGTGCCAAGTAGCCAAGTAGGTCAATGTTGAAGGGAAGATCACATTTTCTTTTCTCCAAAATGAATTATGCGATTTATGACCTTTTGAAAATTGACCCTATGTGTGCTTTAAGTAGGGCTTGGGAATGCATTGAAAAGAAGTAACCGGCCAATCTTACACTTATGAAGAGGCCATAAGTAGATGTTGACCCTTTGTAAACATGATCAACGTCGAATACAATGACAAGATCACCTAGCTTTTCATCACAGGTTACACTGTGGTACAAACCAAACATATTGCTTAATAGAAGGGTTTAAGAACATAGACACAAATTCTTTTAGCTCACAATTCATGCGCTATGGTGCTCAATCATTTTATGGATGAAATTTCATCAAACTTTGAGACCATTATTGTAGTCTTCATGCCTTATTCTTTACCAATTATGTTATCTTGGTCTTTTAAAATGTGCAAGCCATCGTAGAACATCTCAATCTAAAAATTTATGAAATTCGTCTCCTTAATGATATTATTTGTAGTTGTGAAAGTAACTCACCCATATTTTTAAGAATAAAAATTACCAATAGTATTGTGATTTTGCCACCTGTTGTTTCCTCATCATTGGTCATAAATTCCATGATCAAACACTCCCATCATATTTATATTATGGGCATTGTTCAAGGATTGAAGAGTTATATCGTTTTTTGAAAAACTGAATTCTTTAGAACATCATGTAATCAAATGCATTATCATGAAGGATGTCTAGTGGTTAGCTTGAAAAATGCTGAGAAGATGTTATTTTACGTAAAATTGGTCCTTTTCTATAATTGGTGACAAAAATGACCTATTTTTCTAATTTTTCATATCATTCTATTTGCGGATAAAGCAATTTATACACTTCATGTTGCATTTTGTTTTCTTCGAATTACCATAGATGTTGAGGTATGTTTTATTTCCTTGAACCACTTTGGTGTGTCTTACAGCCCTAATTTTTTGTTATTGCTTTTGAAGTCTGAAGTTGTGCCAGATGACTTTTGTTTCCTGTTCATGAATGAAATATTGAATGAAAGGGGATACTTATGACTCGGGCGTTCATTGATATTCGAAGACGTGTTTTGTGCACATCTATCCTCTTAAGGACAGCCGACGTAAATTGCATTGCCGGCGACAAGCTATTTCGTTGGACTGGAACGGTTGAACAGTTGGCTGCCGATGGATTTTTGTATATACGATCAACACAAAGTAGCTTTTACGGCGGCTGACAGACGAGTAAAGCTGTAAAACGGTTCAGTCAGATTTCGGAAGCAGGCATTGTTCTCTCAAAATGAACAAAAATATGTAAAGATTTAGTCTGGATTTCATCCAATCCTATGACATATGTTTTGTCGATTAATTTCAACGTCGGGATCGGAGCTGTGATCGTGAATGTTGCACTTGACGTTCAAATATTGACCCCTTAATTCCGGTACTTGGAAACTCGAAAACTTTCTGTAAGCGATGATTCTGTTTCCAACACAACATGCTAAGAATAGAAGCTTGCGTTTACAAGCCTGAATAGTTCGCTGTTCACAAAACACCCACGGCTATGCCGACAACGGCCGAAGTTGTGGGCCGCGGCTGGGAATGGGTGAGTGGGAAATGATCGAAGTTCACCGACGATTTCACACACCCACTTTCCGCCGACATCTCCGTGGATGGATTTGCGTGAGCGGATGGGATATGCGCGGCGGACAGCCATTTCCGACATGTTTTACAATGACGAACGTTGGAAGCTTGCAACGAGGCTCTTGAAAGAAGCGACGGGAACAAGATGGTACAAGATGGATTTGACAAAATTTTCTAGTCACTTTTATCAAAATTTGTATACTCGACTATCGGGTCTATTGCTGGACTCCAAGGGATTCGAGCGACGGGAAAGGAGGTGGAATCGACATGTTTCACCCACTTTTCGGTCAGCAAAGAAGTTCGATCATATTCTCACTCACCCATTCCCAGCCGCGGCCGTGGTCTCCCGGCGGATTGATCTACCCCCTTCGGTTTAGAAAGAAGACACGGAAATGACTAAGCCGGAAACCTGCAGACGTTGGCCATTAGGTTACCGGGGAAGTCACATCGTGCCTTCTCTAGGCACCAACTGAGTTAGCGAAACATTGACATTTGTAACTGCGCCAAAAACAAAAACAGCCTGCTTTTCACATTTGTTGCTTGCCCTTCGTCTGTTGATCGCAGGCTTGTGGACGGGAAATGCTACTTTCGAGCGGGCGTTAGAGGATTGAGTTGAGCTTGGCCGTCCAATCGTGAGGGACTTCACATGAACCGCGATCCTTCGAGTGAACTGGGTCAGCATGAAACCCTAAACTGCACGACGAAGACAAAAGTTCGTAAGTGATCGAGTAAGCTCCCTTTTTATGAAAAGGTGAAGTTGAATTTTTTCGAAAACCCAAAAACCACATAAACATATCACAAACTTGCTCCCTAATCGATCGCTGGCGAGTACTGAGTTCGCATCCAGCCTCTTCAGCCTACTCGGCTGAGGAGCAAAGAATTTTTCTTCTCTGCACGTTTCCAGCCTCAACCAATGATAGGCTGATGATCATTGGAACTGCCGGCAAACGCCACAATGTATCGGATGGGGAGTGGTAGGCATAGGGGGGAATGAGTGCGGGTTAGGAGGCTTGGAGGAGGCCGCAGAGGATAGCCGATCATCGGAGAAACGGGGGAGGGGGGAGGGTGGAGGTTTGGGGGGGAGGGGGGGGCGGGGGGGGGGAGGACAGTGGGCCGGGGATCTGCAAGCGTTTAACCAACACATCAATAGGATTAACGCGGCCCCTGCCTTTCCTAAAGCGTTCATCCAACCACCTTGTTTTATCTTTTCATCTCAACGTAAAGTGCATTTGCTGTAATCTCCACATTCCCAGAATTGATAAGCAAAAAGCGGCACATTTTTTCTGGAATAACAAAAATTTTCATTCAAGGATTGTTGAAATATGAAACATCAGCTAATCAAACGCCGGAAAAATTTTGGAACCAGAATTTCCCTCTCAACACAGGCAAATGATTTTGGTTGATAACTTAAGAAATCGCTAAAACTTCATGGAAATAAACGTTAACCTTCACTTTCCAAAAGGAAGTATAATTTCATCTTGATCTCAAAAGAAAATATTACATTGATGAAAACTAAAAATTTCAGAAAATAACATTATTTATATTCTCAAACCATTTCAAGTGATAAACAATTAGAATTGTGTGTCATCATGGAAAACAAGCATGTACTATGACCATGTATTACCAGAAAAAAAAATATAAAAATTTATTCTGTTTAAATTTCAAATAATCATAATCTCTATGTATTCAAATGTATTTCATCTTATTAAAAAACCCATTTCAGAAAATCCATTAAATCAAAACAAAAATCCATACTCAATCAACATTTCACAAGAGAAGACCATCATATAGTGTTGCAAAATTCACATAATGATTTCAACAACAATAAAAGTTGCAATTGAATCTATAATGCACTTGTTTTCTCAACTAAAATTTTCCCCAATGAGAAGAGTAGAATCCTATTTCACAAGGGACCAAAATTCTCTCTCATTAGCATAAGAAAAAGAAAATAAATGAACTCTGAATGTTAAGTAAGCAATGAATGGTCGACGTCAAACATGGTGGCAACGGTTGATGAACCATAGATAAAATAAACTAATGTAGCAAATCTGAATAAATGAAAAGGTAAGGAACATGTTCTTTTTATACACACCGGCCAGAGAAAGAATAGGAATCATTTTTTAAGAATATGAGTTCACATTTCAATTATTACCACATAACAAATTATGATTTGGGTTGGATTCATGATAAGTAGTCTATTTACCAATTCTTTTTTGTGTTGTATTCTCCTAAAATGTACTTAAACAATACTTTTTGTACTATTTATTCTCATAAAAGATAATGCAAATGTAATTTTCTATGTAAATTATCATGGTAATAATGTTAAGGGCGGGAAATTTTGATTCCACGTGGAGGTCTTGTGGATTTTCAAACGAAACTTGACCATTAAGCATACAAGAAATAAGATTCATTGGAACACATCAGAGTTGTAAGTGATATCGGTAATGAGATGAAATTGAGTATATGTGGTTCACAAGAAAAAGGATCGAGGACATTTTTAGATAAGATTTCCAATACCAAATTGTAAAGCAAACATGGGCGAAATAAAAAATGCTTAAGTCAATCACCATTACAAGGTAGAAATGAAAACATTCTGAAGTGAATGATGAGGTGAGCGAATAGTGTGTTAATTTACCACTTGACCATGTCGTAAACAACATTCTTATCGAAGGCTTTGAAATCATTTTTGAACTTTCTTGTGAATGTAAAGGATGTATCAATATTTCAAATCTTTACAAGAAGACCACAGTTTTTATGCAAAGAAACTGTAAAGCTTATGAAAGGTGCCTTGTGGGAAAGCATGTACATGATGAGAGCACATGCTTGCAAAAGAAAAACCATGAGATTACGACACAGACATAAAGTTGAAGAAAGACTCCTAATGACTGATCATGCAACATGCAACTAACTGAAGAAGCATAACTAGCATTACCTCAATCATGCGTGAAGGTAAGGAAATTGCATCTTTATGGGTTGATATGGTATAAGATGCAATGGATCCTCATTTCAAGGCCTCATATCCAAGCATGGAAACATCAAGAATTATGAGATAGAGGCATGTTGAACAAGCAACATTTACGTGAAGCTTCACCTAAAGACTAGACACAAATTCCTCAAGAAGAATCTTGCCATTGGATGAACAAAGGTGTGAGCAAGAGGTAATAACTCTATACAGTTCATCACGAAGTAACTAGAGAGTTCTTCACAAAGGAATGGATGGTACCTCCATGGCCCATGGAAGCTATACACTTGTGCGCCACACAAGAAAAAGGACAATGAAGGTACCTCAGGATGTACTTCTAGAGAGTTCCTCACAAAGGATTTGAAGGTAATTTCATGACCCATTCGAGCCATACACTTGCGCGTCAACCTGGGTGAAGGACAATGTAGCAGATCCCTACAAGATCCTCATAGGCTTGGCAAGTTTTTCTAGCCTTAGAGAAGGTCAATCCCTCAAAGGCCCTTGTGAGCCTTTGACTTCCTGTCAGTGTGCAAGGAGGAAACCCTTACATCATTGAGGCATTTCCATGTCATGGTTGTGGTTGTGCCAAGACCCTTGTTTTGACGGCCTTCATGGCTTAGCAAGGTGTTGTGCCCCAACTTAACGCCCTTCGATATGTCAAACAATAGAATTGAGCTTTTTATTGTATCTATGTTTCTTTGTACAAAACTTTCACCAAGATTCATTCCTGAGATTTTTCTTTTACTAGTGTATCTACTAAAAGTAACAGGTTTCCTTTCAGAGCACAAAAGATCATACCACTAAAGAAAAAAGTTTGACATGCACTAAAACATGCAGTGAATTCATCACCGGTTGCATTCCCTATCTCAACATGGTACCAAAAAAAAACTCTATGCTCTAGAAATTCACAAGTATAAATAGCAAATAAGGTAAGGAAGTTGAATAGTGTAGCCACTCTTCATCATCCTTGTACAAGATTGTGAGGGACACATTGGCCATCTTCTCTCCAACGTGCAACGTGACTACCCTTTGTGCTCTTTGGGTTGCACATACAAGCCCAAATTTTTACCATGTTAAAAATGGTCTTGGATGCAAAAAATCATACCTTCATTAATAGAAGTGTAATAGCTCAAAAACATTTCTCTTACCCTCATGAGTAACAATGTAGACAACAATGCTAATGGTTAACCTACACAGGTCAAATTCATGATAAGACAATGGGGAAAGAGAAGAATACTACTTCTATTGCACCTTCTCATGATCTTTCAATGCATTCAAATGTGCCAATGAGCTTACAAAAAGATATATATGTCGAATAAATAACACAAGGTGCTAAAGAACCAATGCGCTTGGCTCAAGAAGCATTAAGAATGCCTAAAAAATATACATCAGGCTGCTGAGCATGCCACTATGCATAAAAACTACGTTGATGGCAAAGATGTTCTTCTGCAACCTTAAATAAGTACTCGGCAAAAGGTGCAACATGTTGCATTAGGGACATAACATGTGCTGTACTCAAAATCACTAACAAGCCAAGCTCCAAAGAAAGAAAGTGTGGTATTCAAGGATGAGTGGGTTCTTCAAGAATAGCTTATAGCACAAGAAAGGCATAGGAACCCTACCCATGCTAATCAAGCATCACATAGTAAAAAACTAGAAGAGCAAACATGCAGCTCAAAGAAAAAATTGCACAACTTCAACAACACCGTGCACATGTCTTATCAAGGAGGAATTCAATGGAAAAAACTTAAGAAACAAGACAAAAACAAAAACATATGCACTTTTAACAAGGTTGACTATCATTTTGTTTATACCTGCCTCAACTAAGGCCTCGACGTTCCATGTAACCAGCCATGTCTCCATAACTAAAGTCACTTGCACCACTAAAAGGAGGCATGCCACATCCATTTGTGGCTCTTGCGCCACAAACTTCCTTCATGCTACCTGAAAAGAAATCATTTCAATGTTGATTTTTGGGGGTCATTCTCTTTACCACAAAAAGTAGGGCATCTCATAACTTGGAAGATAATATGACCTAAAGACTAAGGTCAGTAGTCAATGTGATGTAATAAATCAAATGTATAGCCAACAAGAACAAAATTAGTTTGAACATCATAACACACATGGGCTTTATACGTCTAATGTTTGAAGCTCTTAAAATCAGCCACAACTAATAGCAATTCAAATGATTGATGTATATATTTGAGTATACAAGCATGCACTCATTGGCACAAACAATGTGGTGGTAGAAACAAATCAACTCAACACCATCAACGCTAACATCTCTACAACTCAAACATGGATGGATGCCTTTGTTGTAGCTAACCATAAGATTTTTGCATCCGTCCTTCCCTTTGTCCATCATGCATGAGGTAGTAAAGGAAGAAGAAGAAGAAGAAGAAGAGGAGATAAAATGAGGATGTGTATCTGAAACAAAAGATGGTGAGTTTGAATAGGAAAAGAGCTCCCTTGAAAGTGGAAATGCATTACAATTGCAATTTTGAAAAAAACAATCTCAGAATCAACCCATAACAATAACAACATCTTATGAAACTAAACATGGCCTTGAGATTGTACATGAAGCAAGAAAACTCCATTCATCTTGTGTGATAATCTCAATGAATGCCTTTGAAAGAGGATTGGAGGATAGTGAAGAAGGCCTCCATGATAGTGGAGTAGGTCCACATCCCTTTTTTTTATCTAAACTTTTAAATGTAGAAATGGAACGCCGAGGTTTATCCTTAAGCATGAAGCAGTTCCTTTTCCTTACCGCATCGCAAAACAATGGAGGATTGCCCACCTCATCAGAAGTGGCTTGCACTTCAAAGCGATGTTTATGCCATGTTGGTAAGTCATTCCGATAAGTTCACATTCTACGGGTAGGATGCATGATGCGGATTTCTTCCATAACTAATGTTCATGCTCTTTCAATGGATACTTGTAGTACGCCAATCTGAATGAATGCTACATGCAAAATCAAGCAATACCTCACTTACATACTCATATTAGAGAATATGAGACTCTAATCCTTTTCGTTTAAGAGGAGTTGTAAGCCTTTAAGCACCATTGTTGCAATCTATACCTTCACCAATATGGGGGAGAAGGCCAAAGGAAGAGACATCATTTTTAGAAGATTTCATTTCATCCCTTAAGTTTATGTGCTAGAAAGAAATTGGAACAGAAATAGGAATCTTTTGCAAAATACACATGCAACTCACCTGTTCTCCTCAATTTGGTCGTTTTAAATGGCTAGAAATGATGCAAGAAGACTGCAGCATTGACAACGTGGTCAAAGTTTCATGCTATAATCATCAAGGAGCGACAAGAAGTAGTTTTTTCGTAAGAATATACATCAAATTTTGGCCCAATTGTGAAACAAAACTAGACCATACCGCTTCCAACGATGTGACTTATGACATCATTACTTTCAGAAATCTCCTTGAACATCGACAATGTATAGCACATACATGCACACTAAGTGCTCAGAGTGATGATAGATCAACAAAACCAATGGAGCCATCTATTTATGGGTCCACAAAACAACATATTCTACTTGCAACCTGGTCTGAATAGGTCATTTCTCAAACTCCCAGCAGAAGTAGCTCATATGTTATAGTCAACATAAAAAGTGACAAGAAGAGTCACTTGGTTGATATGGTTGTTTCTTAGATCGGAGATCATAAGGAGACCTTGAGAGTTCTATGCTTTCTTAGGCAAATTAGATCCTCCATAAAGACGGGATAGAGTGAGGTACATGCACGGACCTCACACTTTCTAGCAAGGACTTGCATGTAGGCAAGCAGACTTATTAGAATGAAAGGCTGAGAGTAGTAAGAGCCTACCAAACAACAAATCCACTCCAACAAATTGCCCACAGCAATGGAGAGCCCTCATTAAGCCTCAAACGTATGCGAGAGAAAGAAAGGACCACCACACAACCAGGTAAACAAAAGGATTTAAAAAAAAAAGAATGGAAGGGCTCCTTCCAAACGTTTTGCATCTTTTGTCATGAAAAATTGTCATGACAAGCACAAACAATTAGATGGAAGTAGGTGGAAAAGCTGAGAGCTCATAGGTGGATTCACCAGAACAGAAGCCAAAAGAAACTTATGGACTATGGTTGCGGAGGGATTCTATAAGGGAAAAAAGCAAAATGAAACATCACTGACGAGGAAAAACTCCGTGAATGAGCTCCATACAACGTGCCAAAATAAACAAAAATCATTGAAACATTCAAAGCAGCTCTTTGCATGCCCCTTTATAATGTCAAACGTACATGTGACCACTTTGGAGCATATTTACTATCGCCATCAAGGAATGATATCTCGTAAATCATGACTCGTCAACCACAAGGAGTGGATGTTGCAATGCGCAAATTGTGAGACTAAAATGGAGCAACTTAGGGATTAGCCTAAGGTGCAAACCTTAGCAGCAAATAAAGCCCGGTCCAAACTAGAAGACAACAAAAAAATCCTCACGATCGAGACAGATTGGGAGGTGGAGGCCCTTGTTGTTTGCGAGGCCCATAAAAGTAGGCCAAACAAGAACAATACAAAAACAAAAAGCGGAAAGCTTCTATTGATGAGTGCCTACAACCTTTTCCCTCACCACAAGGTGGTGGCAAGGTACCACTAGTGAAACGGAAAGGATAAGAAAAAAAAATTACCCATGTACTCTTGTTTTGTTAAGGGAAATCAATGAGATGGCTAGTAATGTTGCCAACTTCAACGACATCG
Organism: Penium margaritaceum; assembly: GCA_023375785.1. NCBI lineage: Eukaryota > Viridiplantae > Streptophyta > Zygnematophyceae > Desmidiales > Peniaceae > Penium > Penium margaritaceum. The sequence continues at coordinate 150,278 of SZWC01004676.1, read as the reverse complement.
ACCAAGAAAGGCCAAGCGATAGCCATGGATTGGACATAATGTCTCAAAAATGTGAAAAATAAGAACATAAATGGAAACAACCTTACACAAGCAACAAAATATCAAGGAAAGTAAGCTTAAAGATGCAAAAACAACAGTGACATGGACATAAAAAATCATGATTGACCACGAATTGGCCATGCCGGGCTAGAAGGGCACTAAAAAGTACGCCAACCATGACTAAAAGCAACCAAAGCAAGACAATCACTCCAAAACAGCTAGGTAAGGGAAAGTGGAACCAGGCTAGCATTGAAGGGGAGCGGCCACAAAGATTGAGCTCATCGTGAAGGAAGGTACCTTATTTACTCTCCCATGCCATTGCTCACACCAACGGTCCTAGAATGGTCCACAAAGGTGGTTGCAAAAGTTGCCTTGCAATTTTATAGCCACCTCATATTTGAAAACCACAACCTTGCACATGATAGTCAAGTTGCATGTAAAAAGAGTCTTACTTCACTCAAAGTAACCAATAAAAACGACAAGGGTGATTTGGTAGAAATCTCACTTACGCATGTTTTGGTGGGTCAAGGTGCATGTGAGGAGAGTGTTACCTCACTCAAAAGTAAAAACAAAAGAAAAACAAAGGTGAGGTAATAGAAACCTCACTCAAGCATGTTTTGTTGTCATCCATGTGCTCCAAACCAAAAAATGGCCAGCAAAAGTCCTAAAGACAGAAAGTGTAAGCAAAGAAGAAATGGTGGTTCAACAAATTCAGTATAGAAAAAAGGCTAGTCGGAGTGATTTCACCTTGATGCAAACAAAACAACCCACCGTCGGTTAGACTGGTCAAACGACCTTATTCTACTTGTACTCCCCTCTCAAAGATGGTCCTAAAGTAGATATCCATCACCATAAGTATACAAGGAGAATACACGTGCATACTACAACTTTAAAACCGAAGTAAAAAGGGCGTACTGATGACAAGACAAGCAACACGCAACAAAAACAATTTGACCTAAACATAACCACTTTTATCATGCATGAATCCTTCACCTTTGATCTTGATGGGTTGATCTGGTACAATACCGGAGTGGATCTTCATCTACAAGCCTCATATAAGAGCATTATAACATCAATGAGAATGAGAGAAAGGCTTAATGGGAAAGCAACCTTCAAGTGATTTTAAACCTAAAGAATTGGAAAAGCTTCCTGAAAGATCCCTCTAACGCCCCTTTATGTCTGGCAAGGCCGGTTAGTCTGGGAAAAGGATGGATTAACAACCTCTAGGTCTTTCACTATACCGTCATTCGTTGTGTTATGACCCCAACTTTGATGGCCCTGATGCCTGCCAAGGCATTACGCCGTAGTTAAGGGCTATTTCTTATTATAGAATACTCATACATTCAATAATGTTCAATTCTAAGCCTTTTCTTTTACTAGTTCTACCAAGTGTATATAGTTTGCTTGCTAGCAAGAAAATATTTTGTTATAGTACTCAAACCCATTTTTGCATTGGAGCATGCGGTGACCTTGTCATTCCCCGCTTCCTACATCTCAAAAAAAGGATATGACCTAAAAGATAATGAAAAAACGTTGGAGTAAGATATATGAGAAAAAATGGCAAGACAAAAGTGCCATGGCGTGGGGATAAGAAATACAGGAATCGAAAAGGAACTATTCTCCATTGATCAAGGAGGGAATGAACAAGCTCCATCTGAAGTAAAGAGACAGATCAGATGATAACGATTCAAATTCAAAGAAGAAATTATACATCCTTTCTCTTTTAGTTTAAATTTTAGCTGCATTTGTTTATACTTAATGGTATCAATTATGAATTGTACGAAACGATTACCATCTTATAATTTCCATAAAATACTCATTCAAATTGAAGGATTTATACTCAATGTTTGATATGCTCTTTAAGTACAAATTAAACAATATAATAAAAAAGTTATGGTAATATGTATTTTGCATAATCTCTTCATAGGATGAATGAATTTAAATAAGTTAAATATTCATAAGGAATTAAAAGAAATTCAATCTCATAAAATAATTAACTTACATCACGTAATTGTCAAAATAAGTCTATAACAAAGCCCAACAATCTTAAGCTGGTAACACTTGTTCAAAGTTATCATTCAACTGAATGCAAAGATGAAATCCTTACTAAAGCACCTCAAGAAATTACAAATGATATTTCCTCTGAGAGATTAAAAATCTTGATGGTTACCAAAAAATGAACAAGATATAAAATCACCAAAACTATTTTAAACATTGTTTTCAGATTTAAATATCACATTTATTCATCCACAACACTAATTTATCAGTAGCAACTGAATCTAATTGAAATTTAAAAAAGGATTAAATCAACGAGAAAATGAAATGCTGTTATCAAACCATAATATAAAAAACTAACCATTGACAAAACACGTTTGAAATTTCAAAAACTTAAAATATTTTAATTTATATCACAGAAAAGACATTGAGCACTGTGAAGTTCACAATGTTTGACTATATGAGATGGAATCATTAAGTAAAGAATTCTACCTTTATAAAATCCTAATTGTAAGATATTAACCAAACCTTCATTCAGACATCAATGCACTCCTTGACCTTGCACAAATGGGTAGAATCCATGTTTGGCTACCTTTCAATCACATCAATCCCTGTAAACCTTGCACAAATTTTAGTTCATAAATTCATCTTATTTGTTAGAACAGAGTGTGTTGCCAAGGTTCATGAAACCAACCTACAAAAATTGGTCACTAAAACATGAGGAACTTGCTTAACATTAGAGATTGTGCAATGTTTTCAACAGATTTGTTGACAATCCAGTTCCAAATCAAATAATCATGTGGTGGAAGCATAGACGATACCTAATCTACAAATTTCATACTACTCAGATATTTCTCTCATTACTTGGGTTTTGTTTTTCAATCTAAGAGAATTATCCATTGCCTCCACACAAAACATGCCATTATATTCTGTCCACTTAATGAATGAAAATTTCAAAAAAATCCTTCTCTCGTCACACAACTCTAAGCCTCTTCCTTCTCATTTTCAAAACCAGGAGAGAGAAAATCAACCAAGGCAGAATGTTTTCCAAAAGTGCTATTAAATGTTGAATACGGCGGGTGTAGGGGGAGGAGGAGGCCGTGGGAGGGAGGATGGAGGAGAGGGGAAGCGCGGGGGCGCACGGAACCGGGAGTTAGCCGCGGGGCTAACTATCCCTCGCGGCTGGGAGGGGGGGATGAGCTCTCGAGAGCTGTGAGGGGGGAACGCTCTCGCGAGCTGTGAGGAGGGGATCGAGGTGTTGGGGACTTAGCGCGAAAGAGGATCGAGGCGAGGGTTTTGTGAAACGTTTTTGCAAAGAGTGAAATGAGCGAGGGCAAGGACCGCCCCCTACGGGGTCGGCCTCGCCCAGTTGCTGACATCATCGAGCTGGAGCACGTTGCGCGGCGCAACATGCTCCAGTAAGGGCATTCTCATGCCCATACATGGAGCGAGGGGGGCCTTTCGCTCCCTCCTCGAGGAGGGAGCGAAAGGCCCCCTCCTGTTGCACGTGGGTGCGCCACCTAAGAGGTGCGCACATCCAGGGAGTTGCGCAGGCCTCCATCAGTCACAAAAGCAAGGAGGGAACCGCGCAGGTGTCCAGGGAGTGAGACGAACCCGGCTAGTCCGGGCTGTGGAGTAGAAAGTTAGCTACTTTAACACTACAGCGCAAGCGCTTAAGGATGCCCAAGCAGAATGCTTGAACATCACACCACAAGGCACAACCCTGTCTGCACTACACCAAGAGCAGAGCGCGGAAGGCATGAGGCTTGGCATGGGCTGCGCAAGGGGAGGACATGGCGGGCCAGCACCACTGTAGCGAGAAGCGCGGAGGCCAGCAGCAGACACCCGCCAAGAGCACCACGGAAGGACGAGGCACCGAGCATGAGCCAGAGCGCCCCACAGGAAGCATGACGCCAGGTGTACCCCAGGAGAGGCACGCCACGAGAGGGGCACCACCAGAAGCACCCAACCAGCAGCGCCATGGTCGGGGCACGCGCACGGAAGCATCCCAGCCAGGGACGACCCACGAGAGGCACCCCGCCAGAGGCATCCCGGCCGGAGCACCCCAGCAGAAGCGCAACCCGTACCGCCAGCGCTCAAGCAGCGCAGCCCGCCAGCCCAGCGACGCGCGCTCCCAAGACAAGGCACCATGGCAAGAGCGTCAGGGACCTGCACACGACCGAGCACAGGCACAGAACAAACGAGGGGCAAGAAGAGAGAAGAAAGGGGGGGGGGAATGACAAGGAGGCATGGGCAGGGACTGAGGAGCGAGACGTGCCGGTGGCGAGGGACGGCGCCGGCGAGGGACGGCGGCGGCGAGGAAGATCAGAGGATAGCAACCTGCACGCAGCGAAGTGAGAGAGGAGATGCAAGAACAACAGGCAGACAGTCATCGAGCGAATGACCAGATAGTTCGCAGAAGCAACAGGGGACGGGGTAGGGGGAAGGAGGGAGGAGAGTCAGTCAGCCGGGGGTAGGGTGCGAAGACCGACCGCGGAAATGCTGGAGGCGAAAGCGGGCTGGTGAAGGGCCTTAGTGAGGAAGTCGGCAAGCTGGAACTCTGCGGAGATGAACCGCAGGCAAACGTCGCCAGCATCGACAACATCACGGACGTAGTGATGCTCGACGTTGATGTGCTTCGTGCGAAGGTGAAGCGCACCCGCATTCCTGGCAATGGCCAGACCGCTCTCGCTGTCAGTGTACAAGGGCACAGGAGGTGTGGGGAGATGGAACTCACCAAGAAGGCGACAGAGCCACACAGCCTCAACGGCGGTGCTACCCAAGGCCATGTATTCAGCCTCGCCCGTGCTGCAAGCGACGCAGCCCTGCTTGCCGCTGCGCCAGGAGACGGCGGCAGCACCGAGAGGGAAGACGAAGCCACTGCGGCTCCGAGCATCCGCGTCGCGGGTGTAATCGCTGTCAGCATAGCCTTCAAGGAGCGGCAAACCCGACACGGCCGGAAAGGCGAGGCCAGTCCGGGCAGAGCCGATGACATAACGCAGGACACACGCAGCCGCACGAAGATGAGCTATGCGGGGCTCTCGAGCGTACTGAGCAAGGACGTTCACCGCACAGGCGATGTTCAGACGGGTGGTGCCGGCGAGGTACGTGAGAGCCCCAACGATGGACTGAAAGGTGGCGGTGGACTCGAGCTCGCCGGAGGCCGTGTCGTGGGCGACTCGGAGGGCGAGTTGGGTACCCGGTGGCATGGGAGAGGAGGCAGCGGGGAGAGGCCGCGACAGGTCGACAACAGAGGAGAAGCGGTCGACAAGAGTAAGCACATAGCGCTCCTGGTGAACAAGGAGACAGCCAGGGAGACGCTCGAGCTGCATCCCGAGAAACATGGTCGCGAGGCCAAGGTCCTTCATACGATACGCTGAGGAGAGAAGGCCCTTGGCCTCGACGATCGCAGTGCAGGACGGCGAGGTGATGAGGAGGTCATCGACATAGACCAAAACGAAGGCAGGCACCACCAGGGTGCCACCAATGAAGAGGGAAGGGTCGGACTGGCTGGGACGGAAGCCTCCACGGACAAGGGTGGAGGTGAGCTCCTCGTTCCAGCAGCGAGGGGACTGGCGGAGGCCGTACAGCGCACGACAGAGGCGACACACCTTCGCGGAGCCGTCGGAAAAGCCGGGAGGCTGAACCATGTAGAGCTCCTCATCGAGGCGGCCATGAAGAAAGGCATTGTTGACGTCCATCTGGTGAAGCTCCCACTGGGAGGAAGCAGCCACACAGATGACGACGCGACTCGTGGTGAAGCGACCGACCGGGGCGTAGGTTTCGCAGAAGTCAATGCCTGGGACCTGGGAGTATCCCTTGGCAGTAAGACGAGACTTGTAGCGATCAAGTGCACCTGCAGCGGTGAACTTCCGACGAAGAACCCACTTGGCCTTGATCGCCTTGCGACCGGGAGGAAGGTCAGCGAGCTCCAAGACGCCGTGGTCAGAGAGCGTAGCTAACTCGGCCAGGCATGCCGCGTGCCAGGCGGCGGCGTCGGGGCGGGACAAGGCCTCAGCAAGAGTGAGGGGGTCGGAGTCATCAACACGCGAGGGAGGGGAGGCCGCAGGAGAGGCGGAGGTGACAGCGAGGACGCGAGCAACAGTCGCAGGAGCGCCGACGAACTGGTGGTCCGTGCAGACATCCACTGCGCGGCGGAACTCGAGGTGAAAGAAATGACGACTGTGAGCGTGACCGGGATGAAAGGTGTACGAACGCAGGGGGCGGGGGCCGATGGCTGAAGACGGAGAGGAGATGGTGCACAAGTCCGGGTCGGGGGGCCGGGCAGATGAGGTGGTCGGCAAGGCGAGGGAAGGGGAAGGGGGTGAGGCCGCGGGAACGGAGAGGGCAGGAGGGAAGGGGGAGGAGGCAGGCGAGG
>SZWC01004676.1:89501-119923 GCA_023375785.1 Penium margaritaceum | reverse complement strand
AATAGGTTATTTGAGAGATGAATTTTCACGGTGGAGGTAGGTTGAAAACGAATGTACCCGGACGGGGTTCCGAAGTAGCGACGTCCCGTAACAAAGGTGCACGTCCTCGTTTCAACGTTGCGACGAACTGTCCGCCACCCACGTTTTGCGCGTTCGCACGCAACCATCCACGACGACAAGTGGGTGGGTGAACTTAGGAGTGGGAAAAACTCGCGTTCCCACTCACCCTTTGCCAGCCGTGGCCTTAGTGCAGCCGGCAGGAATGGAATATAATATGATTTGGAAGGCGGCGGTCGCACTATCCGGTCGAGCGTGCGTCGAGACGACAAAAAGCCTCAACCTGAAATTCATGCATGCATGACCCACACGAAGGACGAAGACCTGGCTTGTCATGCTTTGCCGACCGGCAGCTGCATCCACGCCGCTCCAAGATCGCTCTCACACCATTTTACAATGGTGATACACGAAGGGCGAAGATCTTCCTTCCTCTCATCTCTCTCATTGTTGAATCGTTATGAGCCCCCCCTATCCTGCCCTCTCCACGATCTAAACCATCTTATCCATCCAGGAAAACCTTTACCGCGAAGGGCGAATATCTTCCTCTTCAACTTTGTTTGAATCTCGTTGTACACCATCCTATCAAATTTCATTCATGCCACAAAGAAAAACCATTTCCCTACAAAAATCTCGTTGTACACCATCCTATCCTATGTTATGCCGAAGGAAGCTTAGATGGTGAACAGGTAGAAGTTGCGAGGTAGAACGCGATTAAGAATCTGGGACACAAGTCATTCACAATAATGTGAGTGTACTTTGATGACATGTGTCGAAATGATCAAGCATACATGTACAAGTTCCTGATTACAAATGAAGCATAGTCGGGGTCGTCGGATCGATTGTCGAGCGATGCATATGGAGACGTGTCGTGAGTGATCAAGAAGCTCCGCCAAGGAATCGGGGAAATTCCAAGACCGATGGTGAAGATGCAAGATGCATCTTTATAAATCTATATATTTCTCGATGCATTGAGAAGTCCACCGGAAGTTTTTGAGAATTCTGTCCATGATTCTTGACAGTAATCGTAATTGTCATAAAGTGTGAGAAGGTTCGCTGGCGGGCAAGGGTAGATGGTCGACTTGTCCTCGACCTTCAGAGCGAAAATCGAGTGATGGGTTATTTCTAGAATGAAATGAATGCCCACTCGGAAAATTCGGGACTCATGGACATCTGGCACGTATGTAACCCTTACCCCCATTTCAGCCACAACATCCTAGCGCGCATGTAGGTGTGGTCCGGTGATGACGGCAAAATCCGTCGATTAGGTGATCAGCGTCTCAGAGGCTATTGTAGGATTCCACCTGTTATGCACATCGTCGTAGCCGTGCCACTTGACAAGATATTCTATCGTTTTGCCACGTCATCGGTGATGGATGTCCTCGATGACATACTTTAAGCCCTCATTCACTTGCACAGGAGGAGGGCGAGGTACATCCCTTCCACGGAAGTTCACTTCGGGTTCTCGGTAGTGCTCGAGTCTGTTGATATGGAACAGTAGATGAACTCGCGTAATGTCGGGGAGTTTGAGTTGCGCAACCACGGGGGATTGCATGCGCTCGATCTCAAGCGGTCCCAACCATTAGGGTTTGAGCTTCGAACAGTCAGCACGGCGAAGTTTGATGTCGGTCAAATTGAGAACTTTGTTCTTAGTGCCGAAAACAACATCGTTGCGATGTCGCTCGTCTGCTCATTTCTTTGTCGCTTGTGACTTTGCGAGTGTCAACTGTATCTCATCCCTGATGGTGCAGAAGTTGCGGCATTCGATGTCAACCACGAGAGTTGAATTTTCTGTGTAGCCAAACTGGTGTGGCGGGATGTTTGCTTTTGAACGGAGTTTTACATGTTGATATGGAGATCGCGAAATTGTCTGTGATTTCGGCGGTCGGGAGTTTTTGTGCCCAATGCATCCCACAATGTTTGCTCAATGTTTGGAGATGTTGTTCGAGAGTCTGATTGGTCCACTCGCTTTGGCCGTCAGTTTAGAAACTACCATGCAGTTCCATCGGCGGTGATGGTGGTCATCGTCGAAACAATGTGAGACATTTTGGAAAACCTGTCGACAATCATTGGGATTGCGTCATATTCCTCAAGTGTAGCTAGTAGTCCTGTGACAAAGTTCATGAAGATGTCGGTCCACGGTTCTGTCGAAATAGGGAGCGACTGTAGAAGTCCGGGTGGCAAGGTACGACGAGATTTTTGTCATTGACACGTGTCGTAGGATACGCCAAAACTGGCCACGTCGGATTGCATTTTGTCCCACCACTAGTGTTTTGCCAGCTTCATCAGCATCTTGTCTTCTCCAAAATGCCGACTTGGACCGGTGTCATGGCACTCCTTAACCAGCATGCGACGCAGTTCATTGCTCGGGAGAACTGCCACTTGGCGAGTGAATCGTCGCTGCCAATAGGGTGTCATACTAGAACTTAGCCTTGTCATATTCGCCATGGTGATCATAGTCTCGTGTGAAAAACTGCTTGAGATACGGATCTTGATGGATTTGTAGCATTGCTTCTTCAACCGTCAAATCTGGTTAGTGGCTGAGCGCATTTGATGGGTTGGTTTTGGTCGCTGCTGGACAGGTCGGTAGTCAATATCATAGTCGAACCCGTATATGAGGAACTCCATCCATCGGATTTGACGTCAACTTGGGTTCGACTCCATCTTCAAGTTTTTCAACGCATGATGGTCGGTGCGCACGATGCATCGGCGGCATTCAAGATAGCTTTGCTATGTCTTAAATGCATGTATAACCGCCAGCATCTCCTTCATATATACGGCATGGTTTAGTTCCAATCCTCGTAGTTTTCATGACATGTATGCCATAAATTGTTCTCCGTTGCCATGGTCTTGTAAGAGGATTGCGTGGATGGTTCAACCGGCGGCGTTTGTAGCCATGACGTGGTCGACTGTTCGATCAGCTTATCGTAGGGCTGGCGCCGAGGTCAGAGCGTTCCGCAAAGCAGTGAACGCTTGTTGTTCGTTGTCTCCCCACTGCCACTCAAATGATTTTCAAGTGATGTCGGAGAGAGGCGCTGACACACGGGCGTAATCTTGTACAAAGCGGCAGTAGTAAATGCAAAACCCGAGAAGAAATCTAACATGTTGGACGTTGGTCGGCATTGGCCAATCAGAGACTGCAGGCACTTTTTCGGGATCCATGGTGATTCACCCGTCGTTGATGACGTGAACCAAAAACTCGATCGAACGGTGACCAAAGCCGCACTTTGAGATTTTTTTGAATGTATCATCTGTTTCTAAAACTTTGAGAACATTTTAAAGATGTCCATCATGCTCCTCTGGGATGGGACTGTACACCGGGATGTCGTCGAGGTACACCAAGAAAAAAACATCAAGATTTGGACGAAATTTTTTGTTCATCACTGCCACTAACATCGCTGGTGCATTCATAAGTCCAAACGGCATGACCATGAAATCAAGATGCCCGTGGCGTGTTTAGAAAGTCGTCTTCTCGATGTTGGCGTTTGTTACGTGGATATCGTGATAACCGTTGCGTAGGTCTTTTTTGGTGAAAATTCGAGCCCCTCGAAGTTGGTCAAAAAGTTGGTCCGCTCAGGGAAGGGGGTAGTGGTTCTTAGCGTCATTCAATGCATGATAGTCCATGCACATCCGCATTTCACCAGTTTTCTTTTTCGCGAATAGTACAGGTGCAGTGTATGGTGACATGGATGGGCGAATGAACTCTTGACAGAGCATCTTGTTGAGTTGCTTTTCAGCCTTGGTCAGCCTGCGATCGTTCATCTGATGGGCCCTTCTAACTATGGGTTGATGGCCTAATTTCAGTTCAATGCGATGGTCGATGTCGTGTTGAGGTGATAGGCTTCTTGGGAGTTTGTCAAGGAAGACGTCCGCAAACTCTTGAACAAGAGGTGTGAACTCTTCACGTACCATCGCAAACTTTGTTGATGCCGATGAGGGTGGATGAGGCTGATGAGGCCGATGAGTCAGCTGCTGCCACTTCCAATTTCTTTATTGGCTTGAAATGTAAGAGCCACGCGCGAGCCCCTTGTCGTATAGAATGCTTGGCCACGTTGAGCAGTATAACCTGTCTATGTCATTTTCTTTTCGGCTACCACAACTTCCTCTACTACTTCCACCTCAGCTTCTTCCTTTTTTTTCTTCCACGCCACGCTTGGATTTTGTCGCTTGGAACCATCAATTTCCAATTAGACATTGTCGTTGTTCCAATCAACCTGTAGATTGTGTTGATACAAAAACATCTTGTCCGTGAATGATTTTGTGGTCACTCATCGGGCATGACCTCGAGATTGTTACATCCCGTAGGTCCCCCACTTGTAGTCATAGTGGTTCTCGTAGTCTTCGCATTTGCAACCTCCCGTCGACGGTTTTTCCTTCAAACGCACCTGGTTCATTGTGCAAACCGAGTTTGCAAACCATGTCATTGCTTACAAAACTGTGAGAAGCTCCTCCATCCAATAGTGCTGATACCGTTCCACCAACATTTGCAACCTCGAGATTGAACTTTTAGTAGTATCAGTGGTTGGTTGTCCTCGTATCTCTTCTCAATCTTTGCAATCTGAGAAACCTTCTACTATGTCGTAGGTTGTTCAGATGGGCGATCGTTTGGTACAAATCGCTCCTCATGGACAAGAGTCGCATTGCTCACCCTTGCCCCTTGTTATTTCCCGATTCATTTTTCTTCAACTTTGCCCTCTTTTGGTCCTACTGCTTGCTTCGTCAATTGCAAGCGATGTGCCCAAGTTTTCTACATTTGTAGCAGGTACGCATCTATCTGGTCAACGGTGTCCACTTCCATAGGAGTCCGGGAGTCCCCCGATTGCCTTTTCTCGTTTCCATAATAAATGTAGTTGGGAGGTCCCCAACTGTAGGATTCTTGGATCTGAGGGTTGTTTATCGCTGTCGATCCCTTCTGCTATTGCAATCATTTGCAACAAGTCGTTTTGGTTGCCAAAAATGATCATAGCTCGCCGGATGTCTCGCTTGAGGCTGTTGTACTGAAAAAAGAGCTCGTCGGGGACAATGTCTGCACTAGTGATGATCTCGCGGAATCTCCGCGTGAACTCTACGATGTTGGACTTTTGACGAACACACTTGAGCTTGTTCCGAGCGTCGAATTTCTTGTTCAACCATCCAAATCGTGCAAGCATTATGTGCGAGAACTCGTTCCAGTGAATGGGTGGCATCAATGAGCCTTACCATTGCGGGTTGATCTTCTTTGGGGATAGAACGCATGCGTTCGGGGATATGAGATGTGCGCCGTTGGCCGTTGATCAGGCCCCGTCGGTCTCTTGCTGTTGTTGGATGGCATTTAGATCAGACCACCAACTTGCTGCCATGCCACGCAAAAGGACGGTCGCGAGGTAGATCTTCTTTTGATTGCCGTTGACCCCATCAGCGCTGAAGTACACCTCAAGACTCATCAGCAACATCAAAACCATTGGTCCCTTAGGATTTGGAGGATAGAACGGTTCGGGAGGGGCTGGGTGAATCTTGGGTTTGCTTCAAAGTTGGGTGTTTCTCTTGATGAGTACTGTCCCCCGTGCACTTGCCTTGCGAAGAGCCTTCATCCGACGTTGATTTATTAGAGCAGATGGTTATTGATCCCTTTGACAGCGAAGGTACGGTTTGCCGGATCCTTGTTAATTTGTGCCTGTCGTCTGGTGCCACCTATCGTTCCTGCTGTCGTTATCGAGGCTGTTGGTAGTTGCGACTTGTTTACCGCCGTTGAATCTATGACCGGAGTGGTCGTCGAAGGCGTAGGGGTTTATCGATCTGTTGCATATCTTGCCATGCAAGTGTTTGTTGCCACTTCAAGTTTCGCGTGCATAGGCACGTTCTAATCCTCCATCGCCAAAGTCATCGCCGAAGACCTTGCTGTTGGTCGTCGGATGCGGTCGCTTCCTTCACGTCGTAGTCGCAAAGTCTACAAAGTCTTGACTTTTAGGATGCGCTAACGGCTTGTGCGAGGTAGTCCACTAGATGGGTTAAGTAGTCAAATGCCTCTTTAGTACTGCTGCGCTCTGATACCAAGTGTTATGGCGAAGTGTAGATGGTGAACATGTAGAAGTTGCAAGGAAATCATCATTGAGAATTTGCGACACTTGAGCAATTGATATGTCATAGTCAGTTACATGGTCCGTAAGTGTACTTCGATGACAATTGTCGCAATGATCGAACACATATATACAAGTGTTGAGTTCTAAATGAGGCACAGTTAGGGTCATCGGGTCGATTGTCGAACGACATGTGTGGAGTCACGTTGTAAGTGGTCGTATGGAGAAGCTCCAATGGAGAACCAGGGGGCTTCAAAGATCGATGGCAAAGATGCAAGATGCATCTTTGTAAATCTAGGTATGCATCGAGATGTTGACCAAAAGGTAGTGACACTTATGTCGATGATTCTCGAAAGTAGTCGGAGTTGTCAGAAAGTGTGAGAACGTTTGCTAGAGGAGGAGGGTAGTTGTCAAATTGCCCTCTACCGTCGGAGCGAAAATTGAGGTCTCGACATGCGGTGGGCTATTTTTGTAATGACAGAAATACCCACTCAGAAGATTAGGGACTTGTTTAGCTCTGGTACGTAACATCCCACACCTTCAAGTTCAAGAGCATCCATAGAAGTTTCCACTTTTAATATTTCTAGAACACATGGCTAGGCTCACTCTTGTTCTCGTGTGGTGTTAGAATTCACCTTTTGGCTTTACACATATGAAGCTTCCTTACAAAGGAAGATTCTTCCAACTCTATTGTGCTACTGAAATCCCAAATGTGCCTTAAGGAAACCTCCTCCTTGAGAAGGTTTATCCAAATGCAAGGTGAACCTACGTCATCCAGTAGCTTCAGCTAGAAGCTTTGTTTGTGTACCGTTGATGTTGCTACATGGGTTAGTGGACACTGTACATCATCGTCCATCTCAAGCTCGCTCTAGAGAGCTTCACCACAAATTGTGGGTGTTTGGCACCTTGTATAGGACAGAGGTGATGGAGATCGTTTGCTCTCGGCATTCATGCTCCCTCNCATCCAGTAGCTTCAGCTAGAAGCTTTGTTTGTGTACCGTTGATGTTGCTACATGGGTTAGTGGACATTGTACATCATCGTCCATCTCAAGCTCGCTCTACAGAGCTTCACCACAAATTGTGGGTGTTTGGCACCTTGTACAGGACAGAGGTGATGGAGATCGTTTGCTCTCGGCATTCATGCTCCCTCGTACATTCCAATCAGGCTCACATGAAGACCAAAGCTATGTAATGTTACACAATAGTCAGCTACCCCTCTTCTTGGAAGAGGGCACAGGCATGGACCCACGTTGTACGCATGCTTTTTCTCCAAGCCCCTTTGACCCTTATAGAGAAACTAGATCGAATTGACTCTGGACATCTTTGGAGACACTTTCTATCCAAGCCGCAATTGAAGTATTTACAAAAAAATTGTAAAAAATGATACAACACTCCAATTGGAGAACGAACAGCATAATGTAGAACAAGTAAAGTGCAATTAACACAGAATTCAACACTCTCCCTTGAGTTGGGCTGATGATTTCGATAATGGAAGATGTTTGTTGAGTTTGAATCATGTGCATAATTGAGGTCCTGGTTGCTGTTTTCCTCTCGAGAAAGTGTTTTCTTCACTTGACGCAGATGCTCAATGACCTCCCATGGTTTTCCTCCAAAAAATGTGTGAGGAAAGAATTGCTTTGGCTCAGTTTGGTCCTCTCTGGGCTTTGAGAGTCCTTTTCCTGTGTCTTTAAGCTTCTCGAAGACTCCAAGAAACTGTATTGAGGATTTTATGGTCATCTCCTCATTTAACCTCTCCTGGTTGCTTGCATGGGAAGCAAACCATCCCAATATGAACCACCGTGCCTCTCATGTATAATTTTGGAGCGTTCCAAAAAGGTTGGCGACTACATGGCGCAACCGCCAATGGGACCACTTGCTGGAACCATTGCTGGGACCGTAGGTGTGAGAATGGTTGTAGGAGGGTTTTTAGGTCACTTGCTTTTAGTTGCTGATTCATTTCAGTGGATACTTCTCCTATTGTCACGTCAGCCTGCTTCCCTTATTTTTTTGCCTTAAACCTTTTTGCTTTGGCAATGCTAGTGCCAGTTCTTCAGGAGGTCATACGACCCTAGCTTGATCGTCATGCTGTGAGTTAGAGTAATTTTGCGACTTCAGCGTTGGTCCTCTCCCTTTTCACTTGCGTCCTTTTCCCCCGGCTTGTGATATTGGGTGATTGGCAATCGTTGAGAGGCGTTTTTACTACGTTTTGCATATCAAACTGCAGCTCAAAGGATCAAAATCTGCTTATAGTGGGTCTTCTTCTACTGGTTACAAACGTTAAAATGCTGGTCTTCACAGTTGATGCTAGCGGCGTTCCTCACTGTCACGCAGATGACATCGTGCAAATTTGGAACTCGCAACTCATCGCCAACCAGAAACATGATTTTTTTCTTCCTCCGGCTCGGAAGCCTTCACGCTTCCAGTTTGTTGGGCTCAACTTCGCCAATTCCTTGTGGTAAGCAGGCAGGCTACACAAACTGCACAAGCAGTTTCTTTTTTTTTTACCTCTGTTCTCACTCGTCCATTTCGGCTCATAGTGCGGCCTTCCCCCTTGCTTTCCACCGCCAGTCGGGGGCTTCANTTCACAGTTCATGCTAGCGGCGTTCCTCACTGTCACGCAGATGACATCGTGCAAATTTGGAACTCGCAACTCATCGCCAACCAGAAACATGATTTTTTTCTTCCTCCGGCTCGGAAGCCTTCACGCTTCCAGTTTGTTGGGCTCAACTTCGCCAATTCCTTGTGGTAAGCAGGCAGGCTACACAAACTGCACAAGCAGTTTCTTTTTTTTTCTCTTTTCTCCCTCGCCCATTTCGGCTCATAGTGCGGCCTTCCCCCTTGCTTTCCACCGTCAGTCGGGGGCTTTAGAAGGGCCCTATCGATGTAGCGGGGTTTGTGGTGAACGAGCCTGCTACCGCGGCAGGGCATTCTTGCGGTCAAGCCTGCCATCGTAGCAGGCTCTGCTATCCCAGCTTGTCGTTGTGACGAGCTGGTGCAAAGTTCCCTCCTCCATGCAAAAAACTTCCCTCCTCCCGTTGCTTTTGAGCCAGCTGAGCTAACACTTTGAGGATGTGTTTCTCTCGCATGGGCAAGCGGTCTCCTTCCTCCATTTTTTTCCCATTTTTACAACTTGTTCTCAAGCGTGCAACTCACGCGTAGCTGTTGTAGCTCCTTGAGCTCAACGGTGATTGGTGAAAAATGATGATGTCATCAAGTTATTCCGCTAAGGACTTGACTCAAAAGTGGTTAGATCCACGTTTACAAAAGTAGCTACGACAAAATTTGGTATGAATTCCTTACAAAATTCACTACAATCAGCTGCTCCTCTGCAATTAGAACAAGGAACACTTATGCCGTTGGTGATGGAGGGTTTTGCTGTTGTCAATGTTCACTCATGCGAAGACTCATATTGCCTCCACTAACAATGGTTGGATCCGCTCAGGATTCTCCGAGCACATTCTCTAAGCAGTTGGAAAATGCTGAACATGGGAGATTGTTTTTCTCTTATGCTCCCCCTCTCTGCTGCACTCCTTGAAGCGAGGTGGTGTCATGGTAGACCTGGAGATTATTGACGGTGAATTTCCATTCTCCTCCAAATGTCGAGGTGGGCTTTCGACAAATCTCCGACCTCCTTCCCCTCACTTGTGAAGACTTGCAGCTTTTCTATGGCGCTCAAGAAGCCAAAAGCTTCTGCCAAATAGTTGTCTGGAGCCACCTGGATACCACGTGTTGCTTTTAATGTGGAGCTTGGCCCTAGTGCGCATGCCACCAACCACATAGTGGACCTATTACACTAAATTGCTAAGATGGTAAAATTGTAACTTGTAGGTTTTTTGTTGTAGCCGGTTCTATTGAGGACCTTGGGATCCTCTTCACCATGGAATTACGCACCTTAGCATGGCGTTGTCTGCTACACTTGCAGATGGGTGTTGCTGCTGGCTCTTATCTTGGTCGCAACCGCTCAAGTCGAGAGGTAAGCATGGCTAGTCCCACACTGTCATTGTGGTTGTCTACTACTGACATCGCCATATGTCAGTTTTGCTCATGGAGCGCTTGTGACTGGCACTGGATCACGAATGTGAGGGATCCACATGTCCACTTTAGTCATGGAGGACATGCACTCCAGCCTCCCCGTTGCTTGTGAAAGGTCAGATAGAGCTAGGCACACAATTGGTGCATGCCATCAGCTTGTAGGTCATCTTGGGTACTTCAGTGAGCGCCTTGCCTTGAGGTTGTGTGATGGCTATGATCTCGTGTCAAGGGCCTCCTTGGATTTTGTAGTTGTTCATGTTGCATCCTCCGTTGCATACAAAGGATGTGTGCTACCATTGGAGTTTGCTGCCTTGGTAACTCCTTCCATGGCCTTTTCATGCAATCTCCGTGCTTTTTTTTTCTCTGCTTTTGCTTCATGTGTTGTCCACTACGAGTGTGGGGATGGGTAGAGCCAATTTTGGATGATTGATGCTGAGATGAAGTGGTAGCATCTTTGCTCCTAATTGGCATTAAATGCTGCTAAGATGCATGCCGTTCTCGACTAGCTGGTTTTCTCCTATCACCACGCTTCTGAATTTGAGTGGCTTGATCTGCATGTGATTGTTGTGGCTATTGTGGATAAGTAGCTTCTGCTCAACGTGTGAGCTACTCTTGCTAGCGTCAGAACTCTTAGACTCTTAAATGGTGCCTAAATGCCTCACGCTCATGCTCCAAAACTTGACTTGTTATGACTTCTTTTGGAGCCAAGCACTGTGCCTCTTCTACTTAGCATGGTCTACAACATGATGCCCCTGTTTCTAGCCCATGCACAAGCCATGTATAACATATTGATCATCAAGGAGCACCTCTCTCTGATCCTCATCCCATATGTTTCTTGTGGTTTCTCAATGATTATGACTCGTGGATTCCAAACGTCTCAAAGGCTGCTCATACAACCCTTGTGAGAGGAGGCAGATAAAGTATACTCCTTAAGATTGTATAGGGATGGTGAAGTGTAGGTAGACGAATCCACAAAACTCTCACTTTTCGCTAATCTTGTTCAAAGCACCACCTATGCTGTGATACCATGTCAGAGTTTGTATAGCGGAAGTGGTTTGGTTTGTGTCAGCAAGGGCGATGCTCCTTGAGAATGAAATTGCAAATCCAAAACAACAAGCGAATCTTCATTTGGTGAAGTGCGTTGCATGGTAGCTCCAAAAACCTTAGGCAGAGTCATATTTTTTACTACAAGTAACTGAGTAACACGGTGTACCCCTGTTACGAGTGAGACTCGCTAGTCGAGTCTCACCCATCGGCCGGTGAGCAAGGCTCGCCGGCGCTTGACGGGGTGCGAGGGCGAACTCACCCTCTGTCCACAAAAACGATGCAATGGCACCTGCAAAAACACAAACTAGGCCAAACTCTGCCAGAGGTTAGCGAGCCTTCATTACACTAACCAAACATGAATGTCAAGGTCTAACCTAGGTTTTGCATCACAGCGTGAACACTATGCCACATGTTTGTCAAGGACATAACTAGGTTTCTAACGGGGGCATGCAAGGGCTGACGGCTGGCGGAATACATGAGACAATAGCGTGGTGCCGTCTCGTGATAGGCGTGACAAGTGCTTGTCTCCGTGATCAACATGGATCTTCACCAACCACCGTGTCCTCATGTACTGCATACTCATGGACACATACGCACGAATACATACAGAGGGTTATCACGCCCCCTTGGCCGAGGGTGTTGCATGCATGCAACCGAGCAGGTTGGAACTGAGAGAATAAGGAGGAGGATGGAAGTTCCTTAGTGAGAAAATCTACCGGTTTCTCACTTCTAGACACCTCACACACTTGGACAACACATGCATCCATATCTTCTTGGAAAAAGTGATGTTCAATCCCTATGTGCTTGGTGCGTGGGTGTAGTACACCGTCATTTGCCGTGATGCGATGTACATCAGATTTGTCAACGTATAGTGGCACAACCCCTACAATCATTCCCACATCCCCCAACAACCGCCGTATCCAAGTTGCTTCACACGTAGCTTCTCCAAGGGCCATACATTCTGCTTCAGCCACACTGCGTGCCACACAAGGCTGTTTGGCGCAACACCATGACACAGTTATGCCCCATAGACGGAAGAAATACTCTCCCCGACTGCGTGCATTTCTGTCCCGTGCATAGTCACTGTCACAATACCCATCGAGTAAGGGACCAGTGCTAGGGTAGAAGACAAGGGCCATGGAGTGTCAAACACATAACGTGAAAGCTTTAGTAAAGCCTTTTAATGCGAACTGCGTGGTTGCTGGCTGAATTGGGCGAGTGTGTCCACTGCACAGGCAATGTCCGGTCGGGTGGTAGATGAAAGGTAAGTGAGGCTGCCAGTGATCTTTCTGTATAGCGAGGGGTCCGTGTCGGGTCCATAGTCAGTGGTGTGAGGATCAAGAAGGTGTCCATAAACGTCTGGACTCATTGGTGAATGCTGTGTGGAGACATATTGTACGAGGTGTCAGAACTGTTCTGTTAGATGTGCAATGAACCATCCCTAGAGTAGTGTCAATGTGCGTGCTGATCTGTTGTGCATGATGGTCATGCCTAAGAAATTGTGTTCCTCTCCGAGGTCAGTCATGCGGTAGTGTGCAGTGAACAGTGCCTCTTGAATGAGTGGAAGAGAGGGCAAAAGAATCAGTAAGTCATCCACGTACACCAGGAGAGTGACTGGGATGATATTCACTCAGCGGATGAACAGAGAAGGGTCCGATAGACTCAGCAGAAACCCTCCCAGTTCTAGTGTTTGACTGATTTCTTTGTTCCAACACCGTGGTGCCTGTTTCAGTAGAAACCAGGCTCCGTCTGTCCCATCGTAAACCCTGGTGGCTGTTCCACGTAAATCTCCTCTTCTAGTGGCCCATTTAGAAATGCATTCTTTACACCCATGTGGTGTATCTCCCAGTCCTCGTGCGATGCGATCCCTAGCAGCACGTGACCTGACGTGTACTTGCCCACTGGGGCGTAAGTGCCAGTAAATTCTTGTCTTGGTATTTGGTAGAAGCTTTGGGCCACCAGTTGAGCCTTGTACCTTTTTAAACAAGCCCTGTACATTCTGTTTGTCTTTGAACACCCACTTTATATCAATAGCTTTTTATCCGGGGGAAGAGGTACGAGCTGATAGAATTCATGTTCAAGGAGAGCGTTTATCTCATTGATGATAGCCTTCTCCCACTCTGCTACATCTGAGTGTCCTCTTGCCTCTTCGACATTGAGAGGCTCTGGGTGGATAGCCACGGGCTGTGTGGGGCCGACTGTGTTGTAGAAATGTTTGCAATCCACCCTGGTAACGTTTCGTTGTGAGCGACGGACTGGATCAGGCTGAACGGGATTGTTTTGGAGTGGTCTTAGGCCAGGTTGGGATCCTGAGGAGTTCGCACTGGTGCTTGAAAGATAAGCCAGTGTGAGTAAGTCGGTAGGGACCTGGAGAACCTGGCCCGTGACTTCGCGCTCTCTGGACGGTGGTGTAGCCTTTGGTTGTGTGTTGGGCATAAAAATGGGGACACTGACGTACTGAGGATGTCGTTCTGGGACGGTAAGTACCGGTGCATGCTTGAGTCCCTTGAACGCCTTGTATGGCATGTGTTATAGGATGGAAAAATCTCGACTCTCGACGAACGTATGTTGCACAGGATCCCAAAACCTCCATGCTTTTGAGGCATGAAAAACTCCAACAAAGACACATCACCTACCTCGTGGACTCAATTTGTGACTGCATTGTGGGTCAACAAACCACAGATAGGCCATTGTTCCCCACACCCGTGCAAGACATAAGTCTGCCTTCTGCTTGAATCATCTCTCCCATGGAGTGATGGTCCTGGACAGGGGCCCTTGAGGTATCCTATTCCATACCTAGGTAATTTACTTGACCGCTTCCTCCCAGAATCCAAAGGTCAGACCAGACTTAGCCAGAAGGGTGCTCAGAGCATCACCTAACGTTCCGTGCCATCTCTTGGCCACCCCATTTTGTTGAGGTGTATAGGGTGCGATAGTTTGATGAACTATGCCTCTGTTTTTCAGGTCTATTTCTAGAGGGCCTAGGAATTCCCCACCAATGTCTTCATGGAGGATGCGTAGAGAACACCCAGTGTGTCGCTCAGCAAGGGGAATCCATTCCATGATTACCCGTTGCGCATTTCCTTGGTTTTGAGTAGAATGTTGCCATGGTGTGCCCCTTGCCATGAGTGCCGTTGATCGTACTCCCTGGTTTGACCACTGAGTGGTCGAGAACCTAATGTGACTTCAGATTTTTATTCCTTGGATTCTTCCATACAGGATCAAGCTTTGAATCGCTCGATTTAAGTGAGTATTCAGAAAGTTAGCCCAACCCAAAATTCGGATATTAGACGGGTGGGATCTGGTACCCGCCATGGGTGGCGGGATAATCTACCGCCAGTGATCCGAGTTTGTTCCTAATGAGCTCCAAATGCACCAGGGGCATGAATGAGGTAACCATAAGGACCTCCTTGACAAGGATGAACTTCTCCTTAACTTCTGGGCAAGGAAAGGCATTTTGACGGGTCATCGTCGAGGCGCCTCCTGTTGCCTAGCATGCAAGGCAAGGTAGGCGGCTCCACCAAGGGTTACTTTGATGGCGTAGAAGGGGCTCTACTACTCCACTTTGGGCGTTCTTGGATGCGTTGGAAAGCTTAGATCACAAGCTATAAGGATTTGATGTAATCTTACTATTCTATGTAACAAAAATGTGTTTCAATTCAGATCTACTGAATGCGACGTGTTCTACCCACTCACCTCCGTGATCCTTGTGCTCCACACTCTTCACCATTGGTGTCCATCGGCTGCCCAAACACTGGTAGCATGCACGAGTGAGAGCTAGGCATCCTTGAGGGTGCCTCCACACCCACTAGAGCCAACACAAAAAAAACCAGCAAAAATGGTTGAAGTCATTTGTCAGCGTCAAAACATACTGTGACGCGTACTGGACTGAGGGGACCGGCATGGGTCCAGTTGAGCCAGCATGCACTAGCTCAAGGGGTGCCTCACTGAAATGCTGTGATGAAGGAAAGCTCTGTCAATGTGCCTTTCCTTCCTAACAGTTTAGAAAAGCAGAGGCTTTTAGGCTGTGAGGAGAGTCGTCATGGCTCACTCCATGTGGAGGTTGGTGCTTTACCAGATTGGTGACCAGTTTAGTGTTGGTGTGAGCCAGTCTTCTATGGATGAGCTTATTGTGATTTGGTCTATTTTGGTCATGATGTCGGTCTGTGCACGGTTGGAGGGAAGTGCAGGAAACAGGGTGAGGCAATAAAAAATGTCAGCATGCAAGGGTCCATCAGCCAGCAGTGCACCGTGCGCATCAAAGAACATGAATTTTTCTACTTGTGTCGCGTTGACATGCCCAAGTGGCAATCCAACTCATCTCTTGACAGTAGGTTTACCTTCAGCCGAGGAATATACAGTACCCCAGTCAGCCACATGACCCCTCCCTGTGCTTGCAAAGTGACAGCCCCAATGCCTTCTACCCTGAGAACTTCTCCCAGGCCCGTCCGCACACCCTCAACATCATGTGTTGCATACAAAAATACAAACAATTGACAATGAGGTGACATGTGATGAGATGCTGTAGTATCAAACAACCATTCATGTATGGACAAGATGTGCGATGTGGTGATGTGCGTGTGCCCAAGGTGTGGACCTGGCTGGGGGGTTGCAGTGGTCTCTAGAGGGAATGTGGTGAGAGAGGCCTCCTGCATGTTAGTAGTGTGCATGGTCGTCACTTCATCGTACACGCGTTGTGCCCACATTGGGACCGGCACTGGAGTCTTTGCGAATGAGGTGTATAGTGCGCAGGTAGTCCATAGACTCCAGGCTGTGGGGGCATCTGCTATAATGGTTGCGCCTAAAGCTGATGCTGAGGCGCCAATCCAAAGGTGGCTGCCGCTACAGAATGATAGGGGTACAGCCGAGGTGGCCCATGGCCACCAAATTGCTGCATTGTGAGAAACTGCTGCAGTGCCTGAGACTACCATTGTCCCTGCCTATGTTGATGCTGTGTCTGCTGCTGCTGTTGTTTCTCCATCATCTACCAAAGGAGAGAAGGGCATCTGTGCCAAAATTGCCCAATCTGGTTGTAGTAGCTGCACCTTTGATTCTCAGTGCCCCGTCCACGACCACTTCCACTACCACCTGACCAGCCACGACCCCCGCTAGAGGATCCCGAAGATGAGGTGAATGAGGTCTGGGTCACTGCTGTAGCAGTGGGAGATGAGCACTGGTGTGTGTACACTGTCGGTGGCGTAGCTGTCATGTCACATGTCTCAACCTTAAGAATGTCTTCGTAGTTGCGTAGCTCTTCGAAGACAGTGGCGAGGTCGATAAGCTCGATCTCAGCTACTAGATGGCAATGTAGCAGATCACGTCAAAAATCCTTGTACTGCTTACCGAGATGGAGAAGCACCACATCCAGCCACTCAAGGATGGAGCACAAGTTACCCAGACCCTGTAGGCGTTGATGAATATCCATGACTTAATCCCAAAACTCAGCAACTGGCGCGCCTAGTTTGGGGTAGAGATTGCAAAGGAAATCTCACAGCAACACTACGAGAGTCATGCCCTGCTCTCTTGATGCGTGGACTGAAGACACCAAGCATCATGCGGTCGTGCTGCACCACGGCGTGAATAGGAGGGATCTTCACCTCTACCGCCAAGGCAAAAATGACGCAGGGCATAGGCCTGAGGATTGGGCAGTGCACGTGTTAATGCGTTGAATGCTCGTAGTAGCATGAGGTCCGTTGTACTGTCCGGAGGTGGGCACATGTACAGTTCCTCCAGTCCATGCTCTGTGAGAAAATGTCTCGCCATGCAGGGTAATCCCTTGTACCCAACTCCGGGGGGGAGAGCTCTTTCTGGCCCAATCCTAGTTGTGTCATGGCATCAGCGGTAAGCATGACGTTAAGAGCATTGCCTCTGCTACCGCTGCCTCCAACATTGCCGGTACTGCCCGCTCCTCCATACATCCCATCTACCTCACTCATAGTACTTGGAGGGTGGTTCTTGTCGTCTGCCTAGCTACGGCTGGTGACAGAGACGCCCAAGGAACTTTCAGCAGCAATTCGCCGGGCCCACTTTGGGCCTAGTTTTCTGTTGAGAGAGCGAAGCTCTATACGAAGACCGCCGGAAATGTCCTGGGACCCTGCAAGTACATTCCCACTCCCCCAGACCCCTTACCCACCCCTAGAGTCAAGGTAGGGTACCTTGGGGAGGACTGTGGAGAGGCGTGGGGCCCTCCTTTGTCGGCGATGCTTTGTCTCAAGCTGCTGCCACTTGCACAAAGCCTTGCAAAGGCTTGCGCGCCCCCTTACTCCCAGATCGACGGCTTAGGGAGCCTTCGTTCACCTGCTGTGGGCCACCAACCCTAGCTGACGGGGCGTCCAAGTGGCGGCCGCCTCCTAGTTCAGCTCCTACTGTTGATTCTCGCTTCTCTCACACCCTAAAGAAAACTCTAATACTATGAGGATGACGCTGAAAATCCAATGCAACAAGTGAAGGTTTGTTTGGTGAAATGTGGAGCACGGTAGCTCCAAAAACCCTAGGGAGAGTCACAATTTTTCCTACAAGGTACTGAGTAACAAGGTGTACCCCTGTTACGAGTGAGACTCGCTAGTCGAGTCTCATCTGTTGGCCGGTAAGTAAGGCTTGCAGGCGCTCGACAGAGTGCGAGGGCGAACTCACCCTCTGTCCACAAAAACGTTGCGATGGCACCTGCAAAAATACAAACTAGACCAAACTAGGCCAGAGGTTAGCGGGCCTATATAAGACCTATTGAACATTCAATGCAAGGTCTAATCTAGATTTCGCATCGCAGCAAGAATGCTATGCCATATGTTTGTCAAGGAAATCACTGGGTTTTCCAACAGGGGCAGGCAAGGGCTTACGGCCGACGGAATGCGTGAGACAATAGGACGGCGCCGCCTCGTGGTAGGCATGACAAGTGCGTGTCTCCGCACGAGACACGTTCTAACTCTTCATGGATAATACAAAAAACAGCGAAAAAGCATGAGACAGCCTGAACACAACTATGTATACAGTATAGAGTTATCTGGCATCTTACAAGGAAAAAATCCTTCTTATACCTACAAGGTTGTTGATGGAAGGGGTCTTGGCACTATCATCGTCTTCAAAGTAATCAGGTATCCTCCACCCAGGCTGGCAGCTAAGTGCTGGGCTAACAAGGGTCTTTTGAGTGAACTCCTGTAGAGTCTTGACTTGGGCACTCAAACAACCAAGGTGACAATGATGAATGAGTAGCTGAAGTCTCAAGCTCTCTAGAAATGAGGTTAATGTGTCGGAGAGAGTTGCTATAACCTCCTCCAAGGCTGGCACATAAGTGTCACGCTTACGAGGGCCTTGGAGGGATCCGCAACATTCTCCACTTCAAAGGCGCTCCAATATTAAGGCGTGAAGCCTTATACAAACGCAAGGCATGTAAAGCCTTGCAGGTGCTACAGTTGCTGTGGAACTGACTCTAGGAAGAACAACTATCAGATGTTGTCCAAATTGAACTGAGCGCATGACTGGAGAACTGAAGGTGGAGAGTGGACACCACAGAAATTTGGAGATGTCAAGATGTTGCAAGAGCACCACCATTTATACATGAGGCCTTGATGAGTTGACCGCCACTGAGGAGAATCTTCCTCGCGTGTGGTGTTAACAGTCATCTCTTGGCTTTACACATATGAAGCCTCTTTGAAAAGAAAGCTTCCTCCATCTTTTTTGTGTTACAGGAATCCCGAATGTGCCTTAGAGAAGCTTTCTCCTTGAGGAAGCTTTATCCAATCTCATGGTGAAGTTGCGCCATCCAGTAACTATAGCTAAAAGCTTTGTTTCTGCACCGTTGATGTTGCCACATGGCTAAGTGGACACTCTACATCATCTTCCACCTAAAGCTCGCTCTTGAAAGCTTCACAACACATTGTGATGGGAACGTTTGGCACCTCATACAGATGAGAGGTGATGCAGATCGGTTTCCACTCTGGGCCTTCGTGTTCCCTCCTACATTGAGATACGGCCCACTTGGCTACCAAAGTTGTAAACTGTTACACAACGGTCAGCTCCCCCTCTCCTCACAAGAGGGCAGAGGCATGCACCCACCTCGTGCGCTTGCCTGAACTCCAAGTATCTCTCACCCCTTTAGGGTTAGTAGACCAAGTTAACTCTGGACATCTTTGGAGGCAATTCCCATCAGAGAAACAACGGACAATTTTATAGAAAAATCTGTAAACTATTATAGAAAGCTCCGATTGAAGAACAGATTGCGCAATGTAACACAAGTGAATTAACACAGTTATGGAAAAATCCAACACCCCTTCTTGAAAATTGTACTGATGATGTAGATGATGGAAGATGCTTGTCGAGTTAGAATCATGTGCAAAGTCGAGGTCGTGGTTTCCATTTTCCTCTTGAAAGATATTTTTCTTCACTTCACATGGATGCTCGATTATCTTGGAAAGTTTTCCCGTCATTGTCCTCCATAAAATCTACAAGGAGAAGATTACTTTGGCTCATATCGGTCCTCTCCGGGGCTTTGAGAGTCCTTTTCCTGGGTCTGTGAGCTTCTCAAAGTCTACAAATCAATGTTTTGGGGAGGTCATGGTCATCTCCTCAATTCAACTCTCTTGGTTACATGCATCGGAAGCAACTCATTCAAATGTGAATCACTGTGTCCCTCATGTACAAATTTAGAGTGTCCCACAAAAGTTGGCGATGGCAAGACCGCCGATGGGACCGCTTGCTGGAACCGCGGCTGGGACAGTAGGTGTAAGAATGGTTGTGGGAGGGTGTAAAAACATATAATTTGGTTTCAGTCGCTGATTCATTTCAGTGGCTACTCCTATTTTTGAATCAGCCTGCTTCCCTTATTTTTTTCCCTCACACCGATCTGTTTCAGTGATGCTAGTCTAGTGCTTCAGGAGGTCATACAACCATAGCTTGGTCATCATGCTGCGAGTTAGGGCGATTTGTGACTTTGGAATTGGCCCTTTCACTGTTGAATTGTGTCCTTTCCTGCAGCTTGTGATACTGGGTGATTGACAGCCATTGAGAAGCATTTCTGCTGTGTTTTGCCTATCAAACTGCAGCTCAGGGATCAATGTCCGCTTTCAGCAGGTCCTGTTCCGCTCGCTACAAACGGCAAACTGCTGGTTGCCACAGTTTGTGCAGGCGGCGTTCTTCACTGTCACGCAGATTACCTCATGGAAATTGGGAGCTTGTAACTCCTCGCCAACCAGTAACATGGTTCTTTTTCTTTCCACCGGCTTGGACGCCCTCACACGTCCAGTTTGTTGAGCTCAACTCGCCAATTTCTCGTGACAAGCAGGCAGGCTACGCGAACTAGGCAAGCAGTTACTTTTTTGTTTTCTCTTTTCTCGGTCTCCCTGGTTGGCTCATAGCGTGGCGTTCCTCCTTGCTTTCTGCCGCCGGTCGGTGGTTTCTCAAGGGTCCTGTCGTTGCAACAGGGATTTGCGGCAAACAAGCCAGCTACCACGGAAGGGCATTATTGTGGTCACTCCTGCCATCGTGGTAGGCTACATTGTCCCAGCTCGTCACCGCGGCGAGCTGGTGCAAATTCCCACTTGAACCTTTTTCCTTCTCCTATTGCTTTGGAGCCAGCCAAGGTGGCGCTCTAAGGATTTGTTTCACTCGCATGAGCAAGCGGTTTCCTTCCTTCATTATTATTCCCTGTTTCACCATGCCGTTCCGAGCACGCAACTTGCACGCAGCTTTTGAAGCTCCTTGAGCTCAGCGATGATCAGTGAAAAATGACAATTTCATCAAGCTTTTCTGCTGAACACTCGACTCGAAAGTGGTTAGATCCACATATGTAAAATAGCTGCAACAAAAGGTAATGTAGATTTTTTTAATTAAATCACCACTACCAGCTCCTCCTCTGCAATTACAGCAAGGAACTCTGATGCTCTTGGTGATGGAAGGATTTGCTGATGTCAATGTCCACCCATGCGAAGGCTCAGCTTGCCTCCATGAATAATGGTTGGATCCGCTTGGGATTCTCCAAGCACGTTCTCCAGGCGATTGGAACATGCCGAAAATGGGTGATTTTTTTGTCTTCTCCCATGCTCCCCCTTTCTGCTGCACTCCTTGAAGCGTGATCATGTTGTGGCACACCCAGAGATTAATGACAGTGAATACTCATTTTCCTCCAAATGTCGTAGAGGGCTTTTGAAAAACTTCTGACCTCCTTTACCTCACTGGTGAAGACTTGGATTTTTTAGCAGCGCTCAAGGCGCCAAAAGCTTCTGCCACATAGTTTTCTGGAGCCAACATGCCACCATGTGTTGCCATTATGTATATTTTGGCTCCAGTGCGCATGCCAGCAACCACGTATTGGACTTATTACACCAAATTGCTGAGATGGTAAAGTTCTTACTCGTAGATTTTGTGTTGTAGCCGGTTTCATTGAGGACCTCGGGATCCTCTCCTCCATGGCATTATGCACCACCGCATGCCGTTGTCTGCTACACTTGCAGATGGGTGTTGCTTCTGACTCTTATCTTGGTCGCAACCACCCAGAGGTAAGCATGGCCAGTCCCACACAGTCATTGTGGTTGATGGTACTGACATCGCCATACGTCACTTTTACTCATGAAACACTTAAGATTGACATTGGATCACCAATGTGAGAAATCCGCATCTCCATTGTAGTCATGGAGGACATGTAATCCAACTTCCCCCTTGCTTGTGAAAGGTCAGATAGAGCTAGGCACGCAATTGGTACGTTCCATCAGGTTCTAGGACATTTAGGGTGTTTGAATGAGCGCCTCACCTTGAGGTTGTGAGGCTGCTATGATCTCGTGTCAAGCACCTCCTTAGATTTTAGAGTTGCTCATGTTGCTTCCTCCATTGCACACTAGGGATGTCTGCTACCATTAGAGCTTGGTTTCCTTGACAACTATTTCCATGAATTTGTTCAGACAATCTCCATGCTTCATTTCTTTTGTTTCCCCTTTCTCTGTTATCCGATGTGACTATTGGGATGGGCAAAGGTGTTATGGATGATCGATACTAGAATGAAGTGGGTAGCACCCACGCTCCTTGCGGGCTATTGATGCTGCTCAGGTGTAGGCCGATGTCGGCTAGATAGTTTGCTCCTATCGCCACGCTGCTGAATCTTGGCAATCTGAGCGGCTTGATCTGCATGTGACTGTTATGGCTACTATGTACGAGTAGCTTCTGCTGAACGTGTAAGCTGCTCTTGTTGGCGTCAGGGCTCCCAGCTGCTGCCTCAATGCCTCCCGCTCATGCTCCTCAGCCTGACTTGTTGAGACTTCTTCTGGAGCCAAGCAGTGCGCCTCTTTTTCTTGGCACTGTGCGTAGTCTGCAACATGACACCCTTTTTTTGGCCCATGCACAGTTGGTGTGTGTGGCTTCCACCTGTCACGAGCGACGGCAAGGAAGCAGCTCATAGGAGAAGCAGCCGCTTGCGGCAGTGGCGGCTACGAGCAATGGCAGCACGCAGCAGCAGCAGCAACTTGCAGTAGCAGCGACGGGCAGCAGCTGTAGCAGCAGCAGCGACGGCGATCAGCTGCAGCGGCAGCTGCAGCAAGCGGGAGCAATAGCTAGCGGCTGCGAGTAGTAGCAACAGGCGGCAGCGAGCAACAGCAGCGGCAGCAGCGGCAAGCAGCTGCAACAGCGGCAGCATGTAGTAGGCGCAGCAGCAGGAGCAACAGCAGCGGCGACGCCGGCGGGCAGCTATAGCGTGCAGCTGCTCACGCGGGCTGCAACAGCAGTAGCAGCCCACGTAGCAGTGGCAGCCAAAGCAGCAGCAGCCACTACTGCTGCTTACTTGCCCTGCGAAGCTGCACTACAGATTTGTGTTGTGAGCAAGCAGCGCGAGGTTGCTTGCCCGCAGCGAGCAAGCTCGCCAAGCGAGCTCGCTCGACGGGTTCACTAAGCGCGCTCGCTCGACGGGCTTGCTCGAAGCGAGGGTCGAGCCAGACCGGGAGAAAAAAAAGGAGAGAAGGGGGGTCCTCGAGTGGGGCACTTGATTAAGGGGTACCCCAATCGCGCCGAGCGTTGGTGAACAAAAGAACAAAAAACGGGTGAGTTCTTGTTTTGGTTTTTTGTTGTTTTGCGTTTCAGTGTGGCTTGAGACCACTACTGTCGGCTGAGGACGGGAACCGCTGTAGCAGCAGCCATCGCGAGAGTTGCAGCAGCAGTAGCAACACCGAAGGTGGCTTGAGGCCACAGCTGTCTATTGACGACGACACCCGGTGCAACATCAGCGGCACCGAAGGCGACTTGAGGTCGCACGTTGCGATAGTTGCGCCATCGTCGTCAGGTGCAACATTGTAGCAATACACTACGACTGAGGTTGTTGCCTTGACAAATGACATCGCAACTCGTCTGAGAGACGTTGCTGCATGTGAATCTCTCTATGTGGTGCTTTGCACCATCGGGGTCGAGTGTGTGAGATTATCACCTACGCTCAGCTCTCGACATGAGCTGCACAGCGTGGCCGTGGGCGTTACCATCACCGTGGTCTGCGCCTGAGCCTCAGCCGTGGCAGCCGCCACAGGTACAGTGGTCGATGCAGCCATGGCACGAAGTCCCACTTGTCCTCAGGGTTTTTGTGCAATTACTGTTGAGATAGGCAGCATGGCTGGCGCCAGTGCCGACAACGCCCTCTTGGGTGGCATCCGCCCTGGGTACGATCCTCTCCACCTCCTCTTGCAATGGATACGTCACCGAGTGATGCCACAGCGCTTCTGCATGGTTATATGGCCGCCCTCCACATGGAGGTCCGGAACCTCCAGCGCATGGTCCAGCAGCTCCTTGACCACGTGACTTCCGAGCGAGCTGCCACCCCACCGCAGTTCTTGCCTCCCACTTCATCTTCATCTTCCTCCCAATCCTGCATCCCGTTCTCCGACGATGCTAGTATACCGGATCTCTCGTCCACATCCATCGCCCTTCGCTCTGTCTTGGAGGTTGTCGGCATCATACCGACGGACGGGCCCTCAGCCCCTCGCCATACCGCTCGTTCTTGCACTCGTCGTGTGCGGCGGCGAGCTGCTCGTCTTGCACGGCGCGCACAGGCAGCACCATCAGACGCGGTTGTGGGAGGAGTCTCTAGTGACAAGACCCCCTCGTCTCCTGTCCACGGGTTGGTCTGCCGAGTCCCCACAGCTCCTGCCGATGTGTCAGTCGTGGGGGGATGGTTTGTTCACTGACGACCGCGACGGAGCTTGGCATTGGTGAGGCGACTGCTCTACAATGCTGGATGATTGAGGCGGATGACGCTACACAGCAGACTCAGCTAGCGGAGAGTTCGGTGGGGGGAGACGTTTTCCCTGATGGAGACTCTTTGTCGGAGGAGGATTGGTCCGACGCTGAGTCTGAGTCTGGGATGGAGATGGTGTTTGTTGATGTCCTGGCGGATGACATGATGACGACCGATGCACGAGCTGCGCCTGACGGTGTGCGCGCTCCCCCGTTAGCTGGTGTGGAGACAGATGCCATGGTGCCAGGAGCAGCAGCAGGAGCAGGCGATAGAGATGCTCATACTCGGCCCCCAGCAGACGCCCAGGTGGTTCAGACAGATGGTGCTGGGAAGCAAGAGCAGGTGATGGACCACCAGGACGAGGCACACTTCCTCTATGACGATCAGTTGTCCGTCGTAGAGTGGTCGGACACAGGGTCGGAGGCAAACGTAGAGGCCCAGTGCGCTGCCGTTCCTGTAGTCGCCGCGGCACGAGCACGAGATGGCCCCTCGGTGAGAGTAGACGTCCGCGTGTGCAACATGGAGGATGCAGAGCGAGCTGCGAACCTCCAACACTTCACTGTCCTGTACGGTGTCGCTGACACCATGGCGGCTCCAGCCGAGGACACAGCTACTCTCGTCCAAGCTATAGTTCCTGTACCCAAGCGCCTACGCTCCGGAGTCAACGAGCACGAGGCAGTGGTGGCTCGAGCGGAGGCGCACATGCAGAGTCTCATGGGCGAGCTCCGAGAGGCCAGTAGCCGTTCTTATACCGTGGATGTTCCAGCACGACGATCTGTCGAGGAGTGTGTGGAGGATGTACACAGGCCTCTTGAGGCAGCCGAGTGGTCTCTACGGGATGCACGTCTGGGACAGGCAGACCTCCAGCAACAAGTGGATGATGGGCCGCGCACTAAGGGTCACGTGGAGCACCACGGCACGGACCGCACCTTTGATGACCACGACGTTGCCGCGGATGCAGCTGTACCTACACATGCCGACGTCTGGCCAGCATCTGACGGCCTAGCGACAGGTGTGTCATGAGCAGCAGGTGTCTTCGCAACAGTTGTTCTTATAGCTCCAGACAACTTACGTGGCAACTCATTGTCTTGCGCTCCCCCTCTACTAGCACCTCGTGGCCCGACGACACTTAAGTGGACGACTGACGTAGAGGACGTCGACTTGTGCGACGAGCAGGCGTAGCTCCACTCCTTCCTACGGGGTGAGACCGCGAGGCTACAGGAGACTCTGGCTCGTGCCGGCACGCACACTATCGGGGTCCACCGTCAGGTTTGTTTCGCGACTGACCGTCTACATGCTGCAGATGCAGGCAGACGGTCGGCTGCCGCTTCAGAGCTTGTCGAGCTCCACACGCGCCTTGACGCTGCGGAGGCCGCGAGGCGATATGCAGCTCAGCAGTTGGAGGTCATACAGCAAGTGATTGTTTTGGAGGAGGCCATTAGCACTGTACCAGTCACATCAACAGATGACGACAGTAGTGACGACTAAGACACTGATGACGATGACAGCGAAGACGCCGCTGCGGGGTGAGGCTCTGTGTGAGCACATCCCACCAGCATCATCATCACCCTTGCTATTGCTGTGCAGGGGTATGTGGCCATGGGGGAGCCGTGCTCCCTCCTCACGGATTGTGCTGGGAGCAGCCTTCAGCTTTGCTCGTACTGTCAGCCTCTGCAGCCCAAGGGGAGTGTTGGTGTGCGGACTTTGGCCTGACACCCTTTTGAGGACAGCGAGGTTACTTGGGGTGTGGCACGATGCTATGGTTGAGGTTATGCTAGTCGAGACCCGCGCACCTGGTGAGTTTCACCGGTGTGATGTGGAGACCCATTGCCTCCATGTGTTATGTATGATCCATGCAAGGTTATGCTGGTTGAGACCCGCGTACCTGTTGAGTTCTACCGGTGTAACGTGGAGACCCATTGCCTACATGTGTTATGTACGATCCATGTATGATGTGGTCGAGACCCGGACACCCGGAGACATTTTCCCGGGTCACAAGGAGACCTTGTTTCTTTGTCTCTCTTGCATGATGTTTGACACGTAGGTATGTGATTGACTTCGTGCATGGTTCAGACCCGGGCATTTGGTGGGATGCACCATTGTCACGAGGAGGCCCTGTGCTGTGGTATGCTTGATCAGTGCTCGCTACGATTGGTTGCCCGAGCCATCATCTCTTGCCTTCGCTCAGACATCGTTATGTTGGCAGTTGTGTCAGCCAGGGGGAGTGTTGATGTGTGTGGCTTCCACCTGTCACGAGAGACGGCAAGGAGAGCAGCGGTACAGGAGAGCGCGACGACATGGTCCCGGATGTGGACCCCGGAGACACCGACGCGTCGGCAGGTGGTGGACCACCTACTCGGAGCTGACCGACGACTGCCCCATCGTCGTGGATGCTGTCTCGGACCTCCTGCAGGTTTTCTGTAGCCTATCCTTGATGCGGACGCAGCTGGCACCGGAGCACCGACAAGTGGTAGCTCCATCCACCAGCAGCTGCCAAAGAGCTGCCACGACGCCCTGGGTGCTTGCCGGGGTGCTTTGCGTTTTTCTACAGACGCTAGGGCTTTCTCTTTAAACTGGCTCTTGTGCACGATTTGCATGTTTTGCATTTTCTGTCCACCGATCAGTGCCAAACTTATGCGTGTGACCAGTCGTAGCGTCCGGCTTGAGATTCTGCATCTCTAGGTTCAGACGGTGTAGCGTTCTGATTTGTCCGCGCAGAGTTACGGCCAAAACAGTGTTCTTGGGCCGGTTTTAGGACAGACCTTGCGTGCGACACCTGTCGTGCGCCGAGGCAGGTATTTATGCTGTGGACTTCTCATTTGTTATCGCTCTCTGCAAATATATCCATTTTGAGCTTCCTGACACTCTGTACGTATCCCTACTTAGCCCCTTGCAGTTTTGTCTCTGACTTGTGACTGTTGTCACACGCTGACCTAGCGGTGACACCTAGTGTTGCGACAAGTAGTTAGGAAGGTTCTAGGAAGTTCCTCATGGTGCCAAAACGGTGGTGTGTGGACTTTGGCCTGACACCCTTTTGAGGACAGCGAGGTTACTTGGGGTGTGGCACGATGCTATGGTCGAGGTTATGCTGGTCGAGACCCGCGCACCTGGTGAGTTTCACCGATGAGATGTGGAGACCCATTGCCTCCATGTGTTATGTATGATCCGGACTCTTCTCGCTCTTCTGGAGCCAAGCAGTGCGCCTCTTCTTCTTGGCACTGTGCGTAGTCTGCAACATGACACCCTTTTTTTTGGCCCATGCACAAGCCATGCAAATTCCATGTTTTTTTCAACCTACAAACAAGCTCTTGATCCATGGCATACGTTACCTGTATGTGGGTGTACTTGCTTGTGCTCCCTCAACGTTCCCTCTTGTTTCCCTCAATTCTATGTGGTGTTAGGCTAATAGGTTAGGAAACCTCACACACCTCACAAACTTTGTGCATGCAACTATCTCTAGGGTTGAGTTGTAGTGTTCTTGCTACGGTGCACACCGAATATCATGCACTTAACAAGCCGTTTCTTTTGCTTTTGTGATTCATGTGGCCGTGGTTGAAGGTAGCACCAGTTGCCGCTCAATGGCACATCTTGTTTTTGAGCTACACTCGCACATAGGAGACACTCTAGCTGCCCATAGATGCAACAGACGTCAGCAATACTAGCGTTAAACACTAAGAGTGTTCAGAATCTAGCAGTTGACAGCTGTCATGATATCCAACTTCTGTATCAAGCAACAATAGGAGAGCCACTACAGCCAATCCCGGCAACAACAGCATTCAGCAGCAAGTTACATTCTACACCGCGCATCCTACATCGAGAGTAGTAGCCAGCTGTCCAATCAGATAGCCGTAGAGAGCACTAGCAGTGAGCAACCACAACCTAGGGCCGTTGCTAGTCGTCATCTTGGTGTTGGATGATGTGATACTTGGGGTAACATGACCCAAGCCTAGTGAACATTTTTGCCCTAACTCCTTGTTAAAACAACTCAAGAGCAAAAGCGTGAACAACAGTTAGAGGCACATTTGAACAACCCAAGGTATTGCGGAGGAAGAGTACATTCAAGTACGAGCATGAGGAGAGGGAGTGGTATCATTCTTTCCAAACCACTTCGGATGAGTCATCGAGACTGGGAGCTCCACCACGCACACAAAATCCTCCTGAGTGCCATCTACGTAAAATCTCAGTATGCTTTTCCGCTATTCCTGGGGATCGCCATGTATGCTTGCATGCTTGCGCTTCTCACATGGACGCCTCCACCATTGCTTCCAGACACTATAGCATCTCAACCCAAGTATCCATGTACGAAACATCTCATGTGGGCGCTGCTGCAATGAAGTTACTAATGCAATTGTATTCGAGACTTCTACCACACTGCAAGCAGCTCGTACATCACCTAGCAGTGCCCTTAACACCTACATAGCAACGGTTGGGTCGCTAGGTCTTGCCGCAACAGCTATAGTTGATGTCGCTGCACAGGTGTTCACAACAACCGACGGAGCACATGTGCAACTTCAAAGTCTACCACCACAACCACTCCAACAGTTACTGATAGTTGTACTTGTACTGCTCTTCTTGTTTATACTGCATTATCTACCGCATCTACACTATTGTCATGCAAATCCCCTCATCCCTATTATCGTCATTGCTATCACTAATAACATCTACCTCATTGCAATGGCGGCTTCCGTCGTTTTTGACATTGGCACACTTGTAGATGCCTCTCTACCACCACTCTTCATCATTGGCCGGCAGTCACCATTCCTTGGGGTGAGCCACTGCCCTGGTTCTCCAATGTTTCTCTTTTTGCTACCCCATGTACTTCTTGAAGTTGGTTTGACGGTCCTGTGCAACTAGAAAACCATGGCCTAAGACCATTCCTACAAGAGCAAGATGTGGATGGAGTTGACCTGATCACATGAATGTGCCTTGGAGAGGAGGGGAAGATGTATTGTAGAAAGACAATGAGAGATACCTTCAAATTGGTACACAAAAGACAGCACAATACATGATGACATAACGTACTGCCGCAATTATCCGCAGGAAAACTAATTATGAGCATTTCCAAACCTATACACTTACTCCTCCTAGATGTTTCTGTAACGATTGCTAATGGTCCAATATAGGCTTTGAATTAATCGGGGGAGGAAACCCTTGGAAGGTCACTTCAATTTTCGCCAACGACAAACACAACAACAGCCATTGACCATCGCTTGAGCGAGGAACATTGATCATGCTTTTGGGGGGCATGCTCTTCGTGAGTGAAGGCAACACCCCCACAAAGCGCAGACATCGCATGGGCTTTCGTCAACGTCTGCGCGTATGCGACCATCGATTCGCTCGCTTGAGTTGAAGCGAGCCAATTTGGTCACCCGCACAAACCTGCTGCTCCCAATTTTCACCCATGAGGACATGACACAGCCGGGTCGCTCCGAATTTTAGTGGCTGTGAACTGCATAAGTGCACTTCCATAGCGATGAAAAACTTGGTCACAGTTGTTCGAAAAATCAGAGCAAAAAACACCTTCGCAAACGTATTTTTGAATGATTGCAGTAATGCAATACTCAATGTGCCAACCCTCCGAACATTCATGGCATGCACATATCGTGTGAGAGACACGAGCGGAGCAATGGAAAAATGGTAGAGGCACCATGATGTCTCGCTATGCACGAAAGGGATCCACACTTGAGAACTGCATGACATGACATGCACTGTTTTCGCGTGGGAAGCTAGGTGACAATGCAATGCACAACAAAGTCTTCTTCCAGCTCGGCTTCATTCAAGTCCCGTCCTGTGCCATAGCAGAAGGGATGACGCAACAGCAGGCGAGAGTCAAACGATGGGGGTGCTTGATCACAATGTGCACATTGATGTGCACATTGTGAAGAAGTTGACACATGGTTTGTGGTGAAAGAGTGCAACACTAGACAGGCTCCCCCAAGCAGAGGACGGGGAGCTGATGCAAAGCTGATAGGGAACGAGAAGTTGAGGGTAGCAGGACAGGAGGAGCGTGGGGGGAAGGGAGACACACACACACA